>CAJQZJ010033939.1:1073011-1097486 GCA_907164525.1 Lophiomys imhausi
CACACACACACACACACACACACACACACACACACACACACACACACAAACTGTAGCCATCCAGGGGATGGAACATTCAACTGCTTCTAGTTATGCTTCATAAAGGGACCTTCACACATTACAGTTAACAAATCACTCTATTTTCTTGTACTACCATCCACTGGCTACTGGAATTTCAACAAGAATGAAAGAGGCAAAATTCCCTAATGCCAAGGGGTAATACTCTAGGGAATGACAGCTTCAACAATATTGGTAGCTTCTAATGTCAAGATTGTATCAAGTCTCTGCTTTCTGGATCAACCAAGTACATAATATAAGAAACTCTAAGAACTCAATAGCCAAAAAAGCCAGTGACTGAACCAAAACAGGTAAATAACCAGAATGGCTATTTCTCAAAAGAAGGCATATAAATGAACATATTAAAACATACTCACCATCATTAGTGAGCAGGCAAACAAAACACGCAACTCAAAGAGACAATGAGGTGTTGTCTCTACTCAATCAGATGGGTCAGGGTCAGAACAGTAATAAAGCCCCAAAGGCTGCAGCACTGTTGGTGGGGTAAACACACAGCCATTACACAAATACTACAGAAGTGCCTCTCTCTCATCCTACCTAGAGAGTCCACTTCTGGTAGACTATTAAACAAAAACCTGCCCAGGTTCAGGGAGTGATAAAATAAACTGGAACCTGAAGGTCTGAGTCACAGCCACAACCTTTTCCATAATGCGGAAGTTACATTAAAGTTGGGTGTCCTAGATTATCCTAAAAATTTAAGAATCACAAAAAGTCAGTCCCTGAATATCTGATTTCAGGTGGTGTAAATTTATTTTTACATCTATTTTGGTGGTAAGTAAGTGAGACAATCCACTTTGATGAAGTGTTAGAATGGTGGTGGAGGCCATCTGCCAAAAACAAAGATGTATGTTGCACAGACGTGAAACTGGTTCCCCAGTAATTAGAAAGCAGAAGCAATCTATGGAGGCAACTCCTGTTTCTTCCAGTCACAATTTTAATATAGGGGAACACTAATCCCCATTTCCCAATATAGAACCATACACCCACCTTTAAAGAACTGGTGATAAATTGACAAATAATATCGTAAGATATCTAGATAGAATGATGACCAAAATAGGACACAGCTTTCCACATTTCAAGATATTCTGTGACCTGTGAGAGGCTGGCTTCTTATAAACCTGTGACGGTGTGAAGGCAGTGAAATCAAATGCCTATAGTAAGACTGTCCCACAGAAGGAACCTACAGTTGCTTCGTGTACATTAGCAACACTGATAAACACTAGAAATAGTGCTTTCCAAATGCAAAGGCAAGAATGAGGGAAAAGACAAGACCTGACAAGAGAGGTCGAGCAGCTACAGAGTGAACCATGCTGTCCTTTCCTGGCTGTTGCTGTAGCTTGGATGCAGTTCTCCTACCAGGCTTCATTGCAAATTCAGTAAGACAATCCCTGTTTTGATGAAATCCCCATTCTCTGCTTCCCCTTAAAAGAAAAGAAAAATACCAGTTTGGTAACAAACAGCACTTAAGGCTGTTAAGGAGAGAAAGAAACAATGACCATGCTGGCATATTTTATGTAAAGTAAGAGTTGTTACTGGGGACTGACTGATTGTTTTAATATTTATTGTGAAAGCATGGCCCAGCAGGCTTCCTCCTTCCTCTATCAGATGCCTCCCTTGAAATATTCTGTTCATCAGCCAGGCAACCTAGAGACGTTAGGGTATAGCTGGGGCACAGTCAGTACATTACCTATATACAAAGAAAATGTCCAGTTCATCTCTCTCCTTTTTCTTCCTCAATTTATTAAAGGAAGGGAGTATCTAAAACTCACCCTTCTAAGCCAACATGCAGAAGCTCTTAACTAATTTTGGAGAGTACCTAGGGACAGTTTGATACTCAATAAATAGCATTATTAATAGTAATAATGTACTTCATAGGGCCCAGCACACAGAGCCCAATAAATCTTAATGGAAGTATATGACTAGCTAATGAATGATTATAAAGAACTTTACAAATTCAAAGTGCTACACAGGCACATAATTATAATCCACTGGGTTAAGTGCAGGAGAAAGCAAAGCATAGAGGAAAGGGGGTGGGGATAGGCAAGATTAACAGAGCAGAGTATTCAGTTACTTAAAAGCAAAGGTGAGTTAGATCACTTACATTCCTCCAATGGTGACAGTGGCACAGGTCCGCTCTGAAAAGGCGGGCACGGTCTCTGTGGCTGGGCTGGCTGGTCTAATGTAGTCCACAGTCACATTTACCTGGAAACAAATAATCAAGGGAGTTAGTTTTGGAACTCTATGACACCTCACTGGCAGCCATGGCACAGGCACAACCAACTCAGGTGGACTTTAGGGATCTAAGGTTAAAAACAACAACAAAAGGCCAACTAACACATAGCAGACAAAAAGATCTACACAACACATACTACGTAAAGGACAGTAGCCAGGATACAGAAAAAAGCTCTTGAAGCTCAATAGGACAATCTGGTTAAAAACACCGCAAGACTCAAGCCACGTAGCACAATGATGGCACATACTCTTATTTGTCAAAGAATACAGAAAGTACAATACCAGATATGGACCCTATGTATGTGGGGTGATGATTACATGTCAATGTTGGTTTCTAAGTTTAGCAAACATCTGGAGTGGGACACTGACGGGCAGGACAGAGGCACAAAATGCATAGAAAGTCTCTATATATTCTGCTCAATTTTTCTGTAAACCTAAAACCACTCTAAAAATAGCTTTTTAAAAAAGATTTTTTTATTTATGTATATGAACACTCTATCTGTATGTATGCCTGCATGACAGAAGCGGGCATCAGATAGAAAAGGACATCAGATCTCATTGTAGATGGTTGTGAGCCACCATGTGATGGCTGGAATTGAACTCAGAACTTGGATGTTCAGCTCAGCCAGTGCTCTTAACTGCTGAGCCATCATCTCTCCAGCCCAAGAATAGTTTATTTTTAAACAGAAATTAAGCCAGGCAGTGGTGACACACACCTTTAATTGCAGTGCTCAAGAGGCAGAGGCAGGCAGATCTCTTGAGTTCGACGCCAGCCAGGGAGGGCTGCACAGAGAAATCCTGTCTTACCCCTCTCCCCCCACTAAGAAAAACACTAATAAACCAAAGAGGTCAATTGGTTGAACAAGAAAACCTCCAAAGAAATTCCACTAGATTGACAAGGGTGGTAGAATTCTTGACTGACTGCCAGACTATGTGGTAAAGTTCTTTTTCGACCATTTCTGTATCAAAATACCTGTGTCTAAACGTATGGCTTGCCTCCTCAGAGAGGCTGCATGTAATAATTTCAGTATGCCTAACTTCTCCCGGGCCAAGTAAAGGACTATCAAGAAGAACAAGATGGCAATCACAAGGATGCTTGGATCTGATTTCACAGTGTGTAAATCAAAGAGACACAGCTGACTGGGTCTAAGAGTCACATAGCTGGAGTTAAGAAGGTTTGAGAGAAAATTCAGGGCATGCAAGAATAGAAGAGGGCAGAAGAATATTTAAGTTTTCAACTAACAAAGGACACATACAAATAGGAAGCTGCAGGCATGAAATAAGAATACTGTACAATAAATAAACATGGACATACAGAAAATACTATTTATTTATGAACTGGCTTAACATAAACATGGTTCTGTGTCACACCCAAGTTTGTGGAATCCATTAGGAAACGCTACACGTCATATCTGTATGTTTGGTTTGCCCATAGCCAAATGCTATCTTACCTACACAGAAGACAAACCCTGACTCAAGCAGCATGAAGCAGTTTCTGAGTTCAGAATGCCTTTTCTAAGCACACCATCAGTTCTCAGCATCAGTCTAAAGACAATATCAAGTTTGGCCACATTTCTGGTCAGCACCATTCCAATCTTTTCATTTTGCCTGTTCTTCACAAATGTTTTAAAAAGAAAACAAGGAAGGACTCAGGAGATGTCTCACAAACACATAAGGATGTGCATACTACCCCTGACATCCACATAAAAAGAAACAGGCCAATAGCACATGCATGTAAACTCAGCATTGCTAGTAGAGACAAGAGGATCCTGGGGCTTGCTGTCCAGCCAGTCTAGCCAGATTGGTGAGCTCCAGGTCCAATGAGAGAACTGCTTCAAAAGATAAGGAGAACAACTGAGGAAGACATCCGAGGATGATCTCTCTCTACAAACGTGAAAACACAGGCATACAAACATGAAAATACATACATACATAAACATATGTACATATATTTTCCAAAAAATACATAAAAGAGACAGACATCTCAAAATTTTAACTGTGAAATCAAAACCTGAAGATCACCAAAACATAATTTTAAACTTGGGGGAAAAACTGCCAAACCAAAAAGACAGGAGCCATATCGGAGACTAGGCATAGAAGAGCTGAGACTAGGTAAACCTTTCTTTAAGATGACTTAAGTAATAAGGATGGTCCCTAAAAGAAGGTATCTGCATTTAAATTGCATAAATATGAGAAATGTGGACAGACCCGGGGATTAACCAACAAATACTTCAGAGTTTTTAAGTTTTCCTGCAAGTGGCTGAGTTTGGTTAATAGAGGACACAGTCAGGCCAAGGCATGGGAGGGCTGGACAGAGGGAGGGCATGGGTGACTCAGACACTTGGGAGAAGTACTCTAGGTAAGTTAGTTTGCCTGGAACTCTCCAGAAGGCCTACAGCAAACCTGCAATCGTGAGAGGCCAGGAAAGTAATAAGAGTATCTGAAGTCATGGCAAAATCCACATAGATGGTCAAAATGTCAGCCAAATCTCAAAGGTGGCCAAGACATGGAATAAAGTCAGAACCCCAGACTGTAAGGCTCTCAAGCCTCATCAAACAAGTTGCACAACAGATAGCACTTAAGCAACTTACAACTGACCCAATTACATATAATTACATGAAGAAATGACTTGAGGTACTCAGCCACAAATGGGAAATCTCTATTACACCCTTTCCCCAAGTGTCAGGGACCATCACAAAAGAGGGGACAGGGAGATACTAAGAATCATCCCATGGAGAAGTAAAGCAAATAGTGTCTTCTGGACATGACAGGGTGGCCGTACTCATGAACTGTCAGCATCTGTGACAGCCTGCTCAAGACCTGCACAAACCCAATCCAGCCAAACATTCCAGCATGAATTCGAAAGGAGTTTATTAGTCCCACCTCAACTGAGGAATCAAAGGGAGTTGACGGTTTCTGGGGATGGGAAAGATCATTTTCTTTAAGGGTGTGGATTCTGGTATGTTGTTCACATTCTAGTGGTTAGTCCATACCCAGAAACATATGGGCTGCAAAAAATAGTTCATGGATTTATTAAATTTAAGAAGAAAAGAGGAGGTGACGTTGGAGTGGTAGAATGGTAGGAATGGATCTAAGAGGAGCTGGGAGACAAAAATATGATCCAAATATAGGTGTATGAAATTTTCAAAGAATAGAAAAATTTTAATTCATAGAAACGACAAAGTAGACATATCCCTGCATTTTTAATAGCCCACCCAACAAATTCAAGCCCCTAATTATACTAGCAGGAGGAAAGAAAAAAATCACTACTTAAAAATAAATTAAGTGAATCTCAAAGTTACCTTGTACTGGCCAATGCCAAGCTTGTTCCTCAGCCACAGGTGGGGGCTGGAGGACGCTGTGGCATGTACTAGCACAGAAATATTACATGGAATGCTCTCTTTAGTTCAACAGGGGTAGTTGTGGTTATGGTGGAGTAAAGACAATGAACATTAGTGAGTAGCTGTGCTTCCAGGCCAGGAGGCCAGCCTGAGGTGCTGCCCCCAAGGGGAACTACCTTCCAAGGGGATCCATGGGAACACGCCTCCCACCATACAATTTAATCTGCTATAACCAGAAGAAATAACAACTACATTCATCTTTCAATTAATTATTTCCTATATCAAGAGGAAGTGAATTGCAAATGAGTCAGAGATTAAAGAGCTCTTCATGGCGGTAACATTATTAAAGAAAATCTCAGATACAAATGAGGCTCTGAGAATAGCCCACGGCCAAGATACACACCTGCAGGCAACTATGACAAACCAGGAATTAAAGTCAATGTGTAATTAGCATTTATGTCCCTCTCCTGTGGATTCTCAGATCTGTTCCTCTACCTTGGAGTTCTTCATCTCCAGATACTCATCACTGGCCTGTCAATCACTCTGAAAAGCTGAAGTTTAAATAGGTTCAGTTAAAATGACTGAAAATCTTAGAAATGTCTGTCTGAATAAATGATGACCTGAATTTTGGGTTTTGGTGAGTTCATATGAAATGGCCTGAGTTAAAGCGAAGAGACTGATTAAACCAAAGGTGGTCCCTCCTGTTTAGTAAAGATGCTGATGATAAAGAAATGATGAACTATGAATTACCTGTCCTTAAAGATATGGTAGAAAGAAAAGCAACTACAGATGCTCCAGAAAGGTTCGGTTTACAAATGTGTGACATCGTCACATGGAAAGATTGGAATTTTATAGTACCATTTAACTCGAACACCATAAGAGATAGCTTAGCTAAACATGGTGTATTAGATCCCAATTTCTGAAATCTTTGTAACTTACTCCTTCCTTTTAACACAATTAAGTGGAATATACAGATTGTTGAGCACCAAGAGAAGGGTGACCATGTCTTTTGTTCAGTCAAAGCACTGGCACAGAACTTGCAGCTGAACATATGGTAAATATTTCTTCCATGGATGAATGAATAAATGTATGTCATCAGCAAACAGTCTAACCAACTGTTGGCCACTACTTTGTAGAAACTTCTTTGAAAGTGATTTCAGGAAACTTTCAGAGGAACTCAGTCTATACTTCTGTGTTTTGTAAAGCTTGAAAGTAGTTAGTATAATAAAGTCACTTTGGACCACACTTACACTCTGGTACCTATGGACACTCTTCGCATACGCAGTGACCAGAAAACATTAAATCATCCAAGAACTACATAGATGCTAATTTATGAGAAAATGTGACCTACCAAAGTGTTAAAGGTGGGGTAAGGAGAAGAGCAATTGCACATCCATAACATTTCCAGGTCACAATTTAAGCTTACTTGTAATATAAATAGAGCTGTTATGTGAAGCTATTTTGTATAATTACCACATAATCCTACCTATTAGTCCACACAGTGAATCATAAATTCACAGGAAGCTGCAAAAAATACTCTGCCTTTAGAAATAAACTCTGTTATGCGCCTGTTCTCATGGCAGAATTTGTGGGTCGTTACGGAAAGCTTCTATGAACCTCTGATACACAGAAGATGGCACCATCTGGGCCTAAATCCAAGTCACACTGCCTAGGAACAAAAGTGAGTAAAGCAAAAACGCTTCAAAAGCCAGGAATGAGCACAGGCAGTGGAGCAGTCAGGTTTCATACAGAGGGTTTGCTCCCAGAACCTTACAGAGCAGCTGTGTGAACTTGCAACAGTCACTTAGCAAGTGTCTCAGCTTCTGCCTTGCTCTGCCTGGAAGAAAACCATTATTAGTATGCATCACCTGTAAGAACAGGGTGTGGCTCAGTAAGTTCCATGCAAGTGTCACTTATTTTTAGATAAATAGGTACTGATTTTCTGAGAACAGTGCCTGGCACAGAGTAAGTGCTAAGTAGGTATAAATGAGATAAACAAACACACCCACACATACGTATATGCATAAATAAGACACATGTTGACTCAAGTCATTAAGCTTCTGAAATCATAGACAGACAGATTCAATTAAATACACTTTTGTCCTTAAGGAGTCACAGTAAACAAGAATGTGCACCTCATACATATTCATCCCAACTTTGAGATAAGTACGGCTTATATTAAAGAATGACATACCATTTAGTATTTATTTAAACGTTCTAAGGATTGATTTTGCAGGTACTAGTTATTGGATATTTTATTTACTGAAGATAATTGTAGCAAAATGCTGTGAACCATCTCAATTAGTAGTTAACTGGAGAAATTCTGTGCAGGGTGCTTCTTATCAAGTGAGGAAGACAATGAATAAAGAAAGACCATAAGCATGTTTGCTTTGCAGTTAGCAGGACTTGCCACACATAATACTCCTCAGTATTTAAAGTATGCATCCTCAATTCTTTCCTTGCTAGAAAGTACGTTCTGTAATCATTCTGAAAACAGTGACAGATTAAAAAAAAAAAAAAACCAGTTTGAAACACGTCAGTCATCCATTCATCTAGGAATGGAATGGTTCCAAAACAAATTGCTATTGATGGGGCCTCCTGGTCCTATTTCCAGGCATAAGCTTTGTTTACCACTTAGTAAAATAATCCTTTTACATATAAAATCACATATGGAGGTACATGACTCTTACAAGACAAACTAACCTGCTTCTAGTCAATATGTGAAGAAAATGAGTCAAAAATGAGGGCCATGTGTACATGTTTACATTTTGCTAGCAGCAACATTAAGTATTTAAAAAGAAACAGATGAAATTAATCTTATTTATTTCACTCAAAATTTACAAACTGCCACCATACTAATATAAAGTTAACAGAGACTTTTGTATGAAGCCTTTAATGTTTGGCATGTTTTCCATGAACAGGACATCTCCATTTGGAAACGCTCAGTCCAAGTACTCAAAGCCACATATGGCAAAGATGAAGTCCTCAGTACTGTATTCCTAGCCTGTTTAAGACTTTTGTAGTGCACAAAGATTTGTTTATTTATTTGATCTGTGCTTGTTGTGTGAGTTTATGTGTACCACGTGCACGCAGGAGACTTACTGAGGCCAGGAGAGCAACAGACCCCTTGGACCTGGAGTTCCAGGCAATTGTGAGCTATCACATGAGTGCTAGAATCAAAACTGGATCCTCTGCAAGAGGAGCAAGTGCTCTCACCCTCTGAGTCCTCTCCCCAGCCCCCAGGCCAAGAGTCTTAACCTTGCTCCTCTGTTATATGATCCTACTTCTTGGTTCTAACTTTCTCACTTTATTTTCACCTGTAAACTTTTAATTTCTTCTGCCTTTTTTTTTTTTTTTTTTAAGGTTCTTCGAGACAGGGTTTTCTCTGTGTATCCTTGACTGTCCTGGATTCACTTTGTAAATCAGGCTGGCCTTGACCTCACACAGATCCACCTGCCTCTGCCTCCTGAGTGCTGGGGTTAAAGGCCACTACGCCTTCTGTTTGGATGAGTCCTTGTGAATACTCTAAAAGTATTCTTTCATGCATGAAAGAAGCAGTATGAAAAACTTCGGTAATTCTAAAAGCCATTTCTGGTGTCTGAATATATTTGTATAAAAATCAAGGAGGAAGGCATTCTACTCTTTTAAGTATAAAATATACTCTGCTCAACAGTTTCACTGTTGTTGTCTGTTTTTTCTTGTTTCTGGTTGCGTTTTTGGTGGAATTGCGAATCACACCCAGGGCTTTAGCGTGCTAATAAGCTAAAGCTTTGCCATAAGCCACACCCTACGAATATTCAATGATGTTTACTAATTCCACAGTTGTATTTTTAAAGTTAATTCACAATTTGCCAACACAATTCTAGACTTCCTGACCTTAAGGTCTAAAATTTATTCTAAGCTAGTTGGTGACTGGATAGTAACCAATACTCATGTTTAAACCTTGCTTTTTAAGTTAATGATGACACTATCTCCCGATTGCAGATATTATTAAAAAGAAAATAAGTAATCTCTAGATATGACCTATTTGTCTTTTTTAAAACTTTTGACTATTAAAGATGAAACTTATTTGTTTCATTCATCCATCTACGGGTATTTATGTCTCTTAAATTAAAATAGCCTTTATAACAAGCATTCATAAAAACTTACACATTCTGTTGTTTCATCTATACTGCAACAGATTGAAAAACACAAAGCAGTGCTCCTGGGCTACCTCTGCAATCCAGCCTGAATGTATTCTGGAACACCTTCTTCCAAAGCACTGAATTAGGTGCTAAGGTTAGCTGGTTGTTTATTCTCATGTACTTACCCGGCTCTTCCATCTACAAATCACGCTTCCCACCTCCCGCACACAGATCTATTTTAAGCACATTCGTTTTCATCAATGGAGTAGTAACCTGTAGTGCTTAAAAAACCTTTAAAAACCCAGAGTCATCAGCCGGGCATGGTGGTGCATGCCTTTAATCCCAGCACATGGGAGGCAGAGGCAGGAGGATCTCTGTGAGTTCGAGGCCAGCCTGGTCTACAAAGTTGGTGAGTCCAGGACAGCCAGAGCTGCTATACAGAGAAACCCTGTCTCGAAAAACCAAAAAAAAAAAAAAAAAAAAAAAACAACAACAAAAAACACCCAGAGTCAAATAGCTTTCTTACTTGATGCTATTCTGACAAAGAGGTCTCCTCCAACTTCCCTATCCCACCCCAAGCACACACACATCCCAACCCAGATGGGCAGATACCTTTATCTGCTTTGAGTGGAAAGGTAAACAGAGCATACCCATGGCCACAGGAGATGGTAAGAGTCCTTGCCTGACTTTAAGCATTCGTTTAAGTGGACATCATTGCTGGCTGATAAACTTTCAGCTCGATAAGTATTTAATTAAAAGCATACAGAAACCTGAGATTCAAAAATACATGGTGACACATTTTACATAAGGGGCCATTTAAAATCAGCAGAGATTTCTGAAGTAGTGATAGCTACCTGACAATAAACAAAGTTAAAATGACCTAAAAATAGACTGTACCATGGCAGCAAACAAAAACATAGAAACCAACAGGAAAATATGGCTTTGGAAATTAAAATTATTTTAATTAAATCTGATGGGATCTTAAAAAAAATAGGGCACCACTTGAAACTATCCTCACAGATGCTAGCATTTTTATTAGACTTAACTCTTTCCTTATGAACGGTTTTCTTATGTTTTATTTTATGTGCACTGGTGTTTTGCCTACATGTCTGTCTGTGTGAGGGTACTGGATCCCCTAGGACAGACAGTTGTGAGCTGCCATGTAGGCGCTGGGAACTGAACGCAGATCCTCTGGAAGAGCAGCTTGTGCTTAACTGCTGGGCTATTTCTCCAGCCCTGAACTTGTGTGTTAAGTATTTATCATCCCACACATATAATTAAGGAGTGCACTTGGTGAGTGCCACCTAACGTTCCATCATCTCATTATGTCACTGCCATAATTCAAACCCATAGCTTTTAATACCAAACTGCTTGTCTCTAAAGAAAGACTCAAAAGCACTGCCCCCCACTGTCCCCATGCCCCTTTGCAGGTTCTAACTCATTTCTTATGACAACTATAGCTTCTCATTGCTTTCCCTGGGGACAAAACTTGGTGTGGGTCTTTTTTCTCTTCTATATGGTGCCAAAGTCATCTGTGTCCAAACTTCCAAGGTCACCAGCAGTCAGAGGACATTAAATCACAATGTCTACAAGTTTCCCTGGAGCAGCTCTAGCCACATAAGTGGCACAAAAACATGGAACTACTTAAGTCTTTGCCTTTGTGGAGAATACATACAATGTCACCCAGTCTTTAAAACTTTAAAGCCAGCAGTAATAAAACTAAGATGCTTACGAAGAAAGTGGATGTGCTTAATGACTTGTAAGAATTACTGGGAGGAGGAGGAAGAGAGGATTACTAAGGAATGTGCAAAAGTAAAAGTTTATGTTACATATGTTAATAAAGCTAGCCTATGAAGAGTTGCAATGTGCCCTCCACTCACTATGAAGAAAATTTGGAAAATGTAGGCAATAAATGAATAATTAAACTATTCACCCAGTCAACAGTGCCACCACCGTCCCACTGCTGTGGGAGTGAGGCATGCTGAGCCAAGCCAGCATAGAAAAGCTACCCTGTATCACCACATTACAGAACACTCACTCTTTTCTCCAGCATGCTCATGAGCTGGCCCAAAGAAGCCATTCTGACTAGGGTTAATGCATTCAAGGAAGCTAACTAAAAGCCAATGTTAAAATGGTGAATTGACCTCACAGAGCTGTGTCATAACCTTAGAGGAGAACTGTGGAAAAGGATGTACTATTCTTTAGGAATGGTTTGGAACAAAGTACAGTCCAATAACAAATCACTTTGTATTGCTCTGAATCTTAATTAGTCTTAGTTTTGTAGCTAAGTAAGCATTTCAAAATAATTCACCTTTCTGGCGACCAAACCAGGACCATAAAAACGCTAGGTAAGTACTATTCTATAATAAATTATATAAAATTCAACTCTAGGCATTTCTTATATAGACAGATAAACCTTCCAGCCCTTCAGTTCTCACCCCTAAGTTATTAGATACATGAAGCAAAAATATTTCTGAGATTTCTCAAAAAGCTAGTCTCATCATCCAACCCATCAAATTCAGTTCTGGGTATGCATTTTTAAAAATGGAAAATAGGGTCTTAACAAAAATTCTGAATGTCTATGTTTGTAGCAAGAATTAGTCACAGTAGCCAAAATGTGGAAATGGGAAATGTGTATCAATGGATGAATTAATGAACTAAATGTGGCACAAGACAACATCATTCAGGTGCAAAGGAAGACAACTTTGACATGTTACAACATGGAGATAGTGTGAAGGCTTCATGATAAGTAAAAAATAAACTAGTCACAGAAGATATACAAAAAGGGACACTGAATTTAAGTGAGGTGCCAAGAGCACTTAAATTTGAGAAGGCAGAAAGGAGAACGGAGCTTGGCAGGGGTGGAGGGAGGGATGTTTAATGGGAATGGTTGCGGTTTCCCAATATGAGGAAGTTCTGGAAATGGATGGTGGTCAGAAGGGTACAACACTGTGAAGGTACACTAGAAAGAATTCTGAAGATGGAGATTATGGTGTAATTTTAACACCACTAGACTCAGCTATCTACAAGTACCATGGGGGAGCCACAGTTTAGTTGAGCTGGCAGCGGCAAGGCAAATCTAAGCTTATGTCTGACAAACTCAAGAATTTATTATTTGCATCAAGGGGACAATTCTGTAATATTCCTAGGGAAAGAGGTGGTTCTCAAAAGCAACTGATAATTAGAAATCTTGTTTAATAACTTCAATAAATAGAGATCAAAGGTAGTATTTATACAGGACAAAATCATCTACCTTTCCTGGTATATAAAACTGCCTTTGCCTATTTTCTCACTTTCTGAAAAGAGCCAAAACATTGCACATGGGAATTCTGAGAAGTCTACTCAAATGGGTCATTATTCCCATGAGGCAGCTGGAGAAAGGGGTAAGTAGCTTGAACAAACTGATCAATCTTTTGATGCTGTATACCTGGGTACATCTCCTCTATGAGTAACGCCTCTCCCAACTCCAGAGATCTGTCAGCTATAGACCTTCACTCTGAGAATTTCTGCCATCCCATTATAATTTTACCACGTCTATCTACTTCTTCAGCCACTGGATCTAATAATTTTTACCTGTGCTTTTGTCTAATAAACTTATGCTTTCATGTGCTTCTTCAAGTGGTATTTCCCACCACTATCAGCAAGCTTATTACATCTTTGGAGGTCCTGTTAGCAAGTCTGATAACATTCAACATAGCATGCCCTTTGGCTGAGCAACTACTTCTGAAAACTCATTCTACCAGACCAAAGATGCTGGTGAAAAAGCCATGTTCCTTTTATATTGATGTGGCTTAACGTAAATGTATAACTACATGTTGAGTCCAAGAAATCCAAGTTGGCAGAGCCACGGGCTGTCTTTTTAGCAATGTAGTACTAGCACTTCAATGAAACGAAGCTGCTGAAAACAAGGGAGATCTGTACAATCTGTGATGGGGAAATGTTCAGATAAAAATGTCACTCCTCAATGATACAGAATATGATTCTAGTTGGGGGAACAAAAGTAAGGGATGCGGGGCTGAAAAGATGGCTCAGCGGTTAAGAGCACTGGCTGTTCTTCCTAAGGACCAGGGCTCAAATCCTAGCACCCACATGGCAGTTCACAGCTGTCTATAATTACTGGGTGTGGTGACACACGCCTTTTAATCCCAGCACTTGGGAGACAGAGGCAGGCAGATCTCTGCAAGTTCAAGGCCAGCCTGGTCTACAGAGTAAGTCCAGGACAGCCAGAGCCACACAGAGAAACCCTGTCTCAAAAAAGGGAAGCATAGAATCTGGAGGAACACACGGCATAGATTTTATTTCTGAAGTTGCAATTAGTACACTTTTTTTTTCTGTTGGAAGCAAAAGAGAACTTTAAAGAGAAAAGAAGATTAATGTTTTAAAAATTAACAGTAGGATAACCTGAAATACACATATAGCAAAAACATCTACCTTCAAAAGCAAAGCCAACAGTAACCTGTTCACACCCAGGATCTTCAGTGATGAATATCTATTTCATCACAATTCCCACGATGAGGCAATGGTCTGCTCAGCAGTATCTGCCAGCTTGCAAGAATTATTCAGGACAGGCTAAGCAGTTAGAAGGACATGATCAGGAGGGCTTCCGGATGCCCAGTAGTGTACTGTTGCCATGGCAGGTGGGCATCACTGTCTGCAAATGAACTGCCAATCTCACTGTGAGCTGATAATGATCTTGCCACCACCACCTGCCTGCCATATGTTTTCCCTCCTTGTCACATAACAAGGAGCTGCATTTTGGCATGCTGATCACTCACAGTTTGATGCTACTGGTTGATGTTTGTTGTACCTCACTGCAGCCCTTCACAGTTATAAGATACTGCTTGGCACACTGACCATTCACAAGGACACAACACTGTGGCAGAGTAAGCTAGCTGCTCTTCTTTTAGTTCTAAGACTGAATGTTCTAGGGTTGTGGGGCTCTGCCCCATCTCTATTCAATGCAGTGATCCTGCTCCCCATGAGGAGAGAGAACAGAAGCTCACTTTCTCACCATAAACCGGACATCTTCTGTCTCTCTCAACTTATCATAATACAGACAATGAGGACAGGAACCATGCTAAAGGGCTTTTTCGCTTACTGTGATGTAATACAGAAGTAAGTATAGGGTGAGACATCGAGAATCAAAATGCCAGCCGATGGAATACTGCTCCAGAGAAGGACACAGTTTGGCAGGAGTATGGGAAAATGTAGTTGCATACTGGCAAGCTGGCCTGCAATGTGCTCCTTTAATTAGAGCCCTAACTTCACTGTCTACAACACAGAATCTAAAACACAAGGTTTATTACTGCTCTGAGCCAATAAACTAGTAAGTATATCCTGAAAAGGGGT
Organism: Lophiomys imhausi; assembly: GCA_907164525.1. Lineage (NCBI taxonomy): Eukaryota > Metazoa > Chordata > Mammalia > Rodentia > Muridae > Lophiomys > Lophiomys imhausi. The sequence continues at coordinate 1,088,136 of CAJQZJ010033939.1, forward strand.
TTTCAGGAGAGTTTAGGAGACAGATAGTAGCACATAAGAGATTACTGGAATTGGCTATGCATGCTACCCAAAGCCTTGTATGTCTACTGATAATAAGAATGAAAGGGACACATTCCATGAATTTGGACGTCATTGCTTCTAAATGAGGATAGTCTGCCCACACTTAACTGCTTGCTTATACCTTCTCTAAGCACTCTTCAACATGTGGAATAAAATGCCAGCTAGCTTTAGTACCAAAAAACACCAAATGTTTCTTCAGTAATAATTCCACTTAACAAGCAGATTTACCTTTTAATTTAGATACAATTCATAACATTTTGATAACATAAAATTCACCAGCTTAAATTCCTAAGTATACTTATGATACTTTATGACCACAGTCATTACCCAGTTCCAATACACATCTTTCAAACTAGAAAGCAGCCCTGTATCCACTAAGCAACCACTCTCCAACTGTAGCTTCCCCCTGCCCTTGGCAATCAATCTAGTTACTGTCCCTATGGACTACACCATTCTGAACACTCCACAATGAAACCATATAATCTGTAGTTCTGTCTCTTTCTTATCAGAACACATATACAAGGTTCAATTATACTGTAATATGTTAGTATACTTCATTGCTTCCTTAGGCAGATGGTGTGAACTGTAAATACTTCTGAGATTGGACTGTAAGAAAAGAACTACCTCACTAGTAAGATCCTAGGACAACCTTGTTTTGAACACTGAGAAGGTGGACTGGGAGTCAGTAGAGAGCAATGAACAGCATACATAGAAGATCTACCTGTACCATACGAGAACTAAGTCATCAGAACCAAGTCATGTAAAGAATTTAATCTCCTAATTTGCCAACTTCAGATAACCTTGACCCATATTCATTAAAGTAGGTGTGTGGAGCTGGGGGTGGGGTTAGTGTCACTCTCTAAATAATGAGGAATCAATCACTTCAGAGGAAAAGAAACCTCCCCCACAACAGCTATTTGTTTAGCCTAAACTAGATATCCAGTGTAGATAGTATGTAACTTGGCGTGGGTATAAAATATGGAACTTCTGTCAGAGACAATGGCTTCTGCATTGCTTTGCACACACTCACACTGAACCAGCTGATTCCGGTTTCAGGGACTCATTATCTGTCTTGGTCTTGTAGGAACACCACTTATATAGAGAGCCAGGGAGCTTGCACATAGGTACCTATTGCCTGAGGTCATTCCTTGTTAACCTGATTCCTCTTCTGCCCTTAATGCTAGGAGTTCACACTGGGAAAACTGACATTGTTTTTACAGCACAGTAGTCAACGGATAAACAGAAAAGACCCACAACTCTGCTTAGTACGTTAACATGGAAAGAATTTTTATTCTTTTAAAAGCTGCTACGGCTGAAGAAATGGCTGACTAGTTGAGAGCACCAGAGGACCAAAGTTTGGTTCCCAGCACCCACATGGGAGCTCACAGTCATCTGTCACTCCAGTCCCAGGGGACCTGAAGCTCTCTTCTGACATCCATGGACATTAAGCACACACAAGGTACACACAGACAAAAAAGCCACACAAACAGAACAGTTTTTAAAGCTGTTAAGTTTCGTGTGTGTGTGAATTCCAAGGTGTGTATATATGCAGGTTAAAGGGTGGCATGTGAGCCCTGGGGAGGAAGTTCAGGCCACCAGGCTTAGCAGTAAGCTCCTTCACCTTCTCAGCCCTCATCAGCTCTATTCCATGATATTATAAAAAGTCTCTGTCAGAAATGTCTTTGTATTTTAGCCTAAGAATTAAGTTACTGTCTTATGAACAAGAAAGTTTTAGCTATAAACTTAATATCATGGAGTCAAAACAACAAGTAGAGAGCTAATGATGGTTATTATTTTTAAGATTTATTTTATTTCATGTGTATTTCCTGTGGAACTGGAGTTAAGGGGCAGTTGTGAACCACCATATGGGTGCTGGGAACTGAACCTGGATCCTCTGCAAGAGCAACAAGTGCTCTCTGAGCCAGCTCTCCAGGCACCTAGTGATGGTATTCTACCACTATAGAATTGTCATAAAATCTCAGGCAACTCTATGGAAAAAAAGAATAGAGCCAAAGCTTACAACAACTACAGAAAGTAATGAGGAAATGCCGAATCAAAAGGAGAAAGCAGCCGGACACAACCCAGAACACACAAAAATGTCCCAAGGGGTCAGTGAGTGTGGCTTCCGTCTGCACACAAGAGTTTACTGAAATCACTATTTAAGACCTTCATGTAAAACATGGAGGGACATGCCTACAGCCTAGACAATTAAAAGTGAACATTTCAGTACAACGAGGAGGTTCAGGAAACAGGAGTGAAACTTGCTGTTAAACAAACAAAACGAACAAAATGCTAACTCAGTATATTTACTAAAGAAATGAAACAGAACAGTGAGGTAAATAATGTTTTTAAATGACTAGATTGTAGATTAATTATCTACTAAAATAGATAAAAGAGGACTATAATGTACTGTCTCTTAATTTTCTCCATAAAACCCAAACGAAGATGCATAGGCATAGTTAGACTGAACAAACAATTATGTAGTTATAAATAGAATCTGTATAATGAGTGCTCACAGATGACAGGAGGTCAGAAATTGAAATGTTGCGTCAAATCTAATGAAATGAGCATTATTTAGTGGCATAAGCTATAATTCCTGTGAATATAAAATTTAATATTCAATGATAATTTTGAAGCTGAAAGGTCTAGAAAAACATCTCACGGTCAAAAGAAATTTGAGGGCTTGCTAGGGACAGTGTAACCTGGAACAAATGGTGGCTAAAAGTATCAAATGGTATTTATCTAATAATTCCGAAAACAGAAAGGCAAAGAGCCACACAGAATAATTCTATGAAGTAGGATAACAAAGCATTTGTAAGTAGGGACCCTATGCTTCTTTTTGTTTTATAATTACACTACTATTGAGCACTGGGTGAAATTTCTTTAGCTACTTAAGGATAATTGGACTGGAAAATAGTAGGAAGCCGCAGTAAAAACAGTAACAGTTATTAGGGATTTGCAAAGTTACATAATTCACTTAGAAATGATGGAAGGGGGGGTCTTCTGCAATACAAGAGATAAAAAATTTAAATGACCAAGTCTATAATGTAAATGAAGTAGAAAATATACCTGTATAGTAAAAAGCATTAGATGATTAATATTCAATTATATAAAAATTCCATTAGTGCTTATTGTAACTCTTAATTTGTTAACTGCACTTTTAAGGAATAAACATAATGAATAGTCTATTTTAAATGGGAAGGAAAGCAATCATGGTTATTACCTAAAGCAAGTTCACACTCCTATAGAGGGCAAAATAGATTAAGGAAAGCCTCAAGACTTCTCCAAATTTAAACCTCTATTAAATAAAAGTTATGACTAGATTTCTATATATCAGAACAAATCAAATCTGAATTTGGAAAGAATCTATAGTAAAGAGTAAATTATTAATATCATTTCAATAACTGAAGTCTATTATTTGTCTGGACAGATAGTACAATCTAGGAGGGATGGCCCAAAGTTCTTCCAAATCTGATTGACTGCAGAAGCTATCTTTACAATGAATGGAAATAGGGTCTGAAGTTGCTGTTCAGTGGTGGAGCAGCCTCTTAGAGGTGAAATCCCAGGTTCAACCCCTGTGCCCAATAACTAAATCAACAAAACCCAGAAAGAGGTAAAAGAGGTTAAAATCTCCAGTTTCTGTTACTTACCCTGGTTCTCTCTTAAACTAAGCACCCTGGAGCTACACCTCTTGTTTCTCCACAAAAAGCCAATTCAAACATTAAAAGTATTTAATTAAGATAAAAGGGAATTTTTCATTTGCTATGTTGTTTTTAAATAAAGAATGAAGGCTAAGAATTTTTTTTTGCTTTGTTAAATTACATTTATTTATTTCTTCAAGTTCCATCTCAATCACAGTCCCTGCCCTCCTCCCCTCTTCCCCCTCACCCTCCTATCTGCTTTTTTTTTTAAAGGTGTATCTAGCTCCCCCTTTAAGTCCAATAAAAGGCTCTTTTTCTTCTAACAATATACACAATACAAAACAATAAGAATTAGGCCACAATTAGGAAATTATAAAGTATAACAACATTCCCAATGTCCAGGACATACGTATTTGGCAACTGATATTAATATTCTATTATCTATCTATCTCAATGAGTTTAAAGTTCTATACCTAACTCAGTTTCCATCCTAATTTGCATTACCAACTTAAAAACATCTTCTTAGATCTAGAACACCCTTTTAATTCCTAAACAACTTAAAATTTAACTGTGAGACTATAACTATCTAGTCTTCAATCACATCACAGAACTGAGAAGGATAAATATATCTGAATATATAGGAAGTGCAGAGCCAGCAGCTTCCAAAAGTAAGAAATGACAGACAACTGGCAGCTTGCACTGTCCCAAATTTCTCTCAATACATTAGAGCATCTATCTTCAGTCTTCTGGCCCAGTATCTCTGACAGACAATAATTATAAAGCAGGAATTATGAAGGACTTGCCCATCCTGTCTTGGTAGAGCAAGGCTGTCAACTTACCTGCTTCTACGTATTGTCCTTTTCGGACAGCATTCTGTTTACAATTGAAGAAAGGGATTTTTCTTGCCCAGTGACAAGCTTGCCACAAATATTGTCAAAAAAACCAATTTGCTCTAGGAAGATATTACCTGCCTCTCCAAAAAAGTAGTGCCCCAGATATTACCTGCCAAAAATGTAACACCTCAGAGATAGGATTATGGCAGGCTCTGTACTTATCTTTCCAGGAGATTAAAAAAGCATCCATCTAAGGAGTCCAGGGACAACTGGACAACTGAAACATCTGAAGAAAAGGGACCAGACACCAAAGAAGACATGTAGCCCAGATGATCCAAGCTCACAGACTTCCTCAATAGCTGTCTCCTCAAAAATCTACAACCACAACAAACCAAAATGGCTAATCAAGATGGTTCAGCCCCACAAATTGTTCCAGTCAGGACTTTAGTAAAACCATGAAGTCAAAAACCTGACTACAAACTTCTTAGGATATTTAAATAGCTGAGCACAAAAGGACTGAACATCAAATGTTACTATTAACTTGCTTAACCATTTTTCTATTCTTATTTGGGCCCCAAATAGGTTTCCTACCTCCCAAATCAGCAGGAAGTAATTTTAAGAGAGCGACAGACCATCTCCAGAAGGTAGGGTGGGTGATTTTTCATCCCCTTTGGTCATTTGATGGGTTATAGATGTTTGTTGTTATTTAGGGGGAGAGATTACAAGTTGTTAAATAGGTTTTGGAGGTTAGACCCAGGGATTTCTGGCTTTTCCTTTTCTCTAGCCTTCTTTCTCTCCCATGTAGGGGGAAAAGACTTGAAAAAAAAGGGAGGGATAGACATAATATAGGAATGATAAAGAAAAGGGGACAGATCATTGAATGTTTTTATAGTTTTGTATACTGATACAAAATTAAGATTATATTTGGCTACATTGGTATTGATATTTTTATATTGATACAACATTAAGGTTAACTCTTTTTAAGGTATTATATGTATGTAGCCCTTAAAAATGAAACGTAAAGTTTTGGCCTTTTGTTAGCAACTGTCACAAGCTGTTTAGGACAATTAAGAAATGCAAACTAATATACATTCAAATATGTCATTTTGTTAGGTACTAGCGTAGTTTATCACATATGTTTTCTAAATTAAACAGAAATCAAGTTGCTTAGAGACAAGCAACATTTGCTTATCCAAATATACGGAGATAGATAGGTAGTCTTCAAAAACCCCAAGAGATCTGTAGAATATGGCATTCAAAGATGTTTTCTTAACTTGAGATTTTTTTTATATTGAGACATGTCTGCTCCTGACAGCACCCCCCATTCTACTCCAAGTAGATGATAAGCATTGAAGAGTCTCCATTTGGGGATGGTTGGATTAGCAGAAGGCTAAGAATTTAAGGAGTGCAAGCTTGTACAACCACTATGGAAATCCGTCTGGCGATATCTTAGAAAACTTGGAATAGCTCTGCCTCGGGACCCAGCCATACCACTCCTGGGTATACATCCAAATGATTCCTCACTGAATCACAAGGAAGTTTCCTCATCTATGTTCATAGCAGCCTTATTTGTAATAGCCAGAAACTGGAAACAACCCAGATGTCCCTCACCCGAGGAATGGATTAAAAAACTGTGGTTCATCTACACAATGGAATATTACTCAGCCATCAGAAACAACGAAATCATGCAATTTGCAGCCAAATGGATGGAACTAGAGAAGCTCATCCTGAGTGAGCTAACCCAGACTCAGAAGGATACAAGTGTCAACCATTCACTTATAATTGGATTTTAGCCATATAGTACAGGATAACTATACTACAACCAATGCACCAAAGGGAACAAGAACATAAGACTTTTTTACCTGTCCATGAGACACTTTGCCCTATTGGTGCTGCTTTGTATGCCCCCAAAGCATGAGGGGGCTCTTGGCCCTCATATGACTGCTGATCTAGGGCAGAGGACTGATATGTAGGAACACTCCACTCAAGAGGAGTGGGAAGAATGGGATAGAGGGTAGAGGGTGGGGGGTGGGGTGGAAAGAGGGTACTATGATGGAGATGTAACCTGAAGTAATAAATAAACATTAAAAAAATAAATTCATTGACAAAAAAGAATAAAATAGATTTAATAAAATAAATTTAAGATAAAATGAATAAAACTGAATTTTAGAAGGAGAGAACAAAACCCTACAAATCTTAAAAGCTTGATTTTTCATGTGAGATAAAGTAGAGGGTTAAAAGGAGAGAAATGTGAAATATCTGTACTCTCTATTTTCCACCTCTATACCTTCCCAGCTACACAAGCCTGTGACTTTGTCTATTTAATGAACATAGATGACTGTGATATATAATATAGCCTGTTAAAATATAAAAGAAAATCATATAAAACAAATTAAGATGAATAGATACTGGTTAAGCAAATTATGTAATCAAAATTAAATGAGTCATTAAAATAATATTTCATTTAAGTATGTGGGAAGATGCAGATATTTTATTGTAAATTAAAAGGTCATAGAGATGGATTCATATATAAACAAATCAAAGCAAATACCCCAAAATATTGTTATTTGAGTTGCACAGGATTTTTTTCCTTCTTACCGTTGCCACCCATAGTCTGTATATTATTGACAGTAGACGAAATGTTCTGATCATAATTCTCCAACATGCTTGTACTCAACAGATCAATCTTATTTTAGTGCCTATTTTCTTATTTTTTGTACCTGCAAAATTACTGTAGTTATATATAAGATTTATAAAAACAACCCAAATTTGGCAAATATACTACCTGAGTCCTAAGTCAATGTTATTTACAATGAAAGATCAAGATATCTGTAAAGCTGATATCTGCAAAGCTTCCTAGAGTCAAGAACTAAGGAAATACAAGAATCAAAACTGCCAAAAATGGCAGGCCTGTTGCCCATCAAATATCTTTTAAAACAAGCTTTATTCCAGGTGGTGGTGGCACATTCCTTTAATCCCAGCACTCAGGAAGCAGAGGTAGTTCCAGACCAGAGTGAGTTCCAGGACAGTGAGGGCTAACACAGAAACCCTGCCTAGAGAAACCAAAACAAACAAAGTAAAGTAATAAAACAAGTTTTAAAAGGTGTAGGGGCATGAGGGTAGAGGTGGGGTACAGTTCATGGAACTGGCTCACTCAGTAGAATACATACAAGCATGCACAAGAACCAAGCCCAATCCCCAGAACCCACAACAACAGAAGTCAGGAAGATCCCGGGAGCTTGTTGGCTAGTCAATCAATTTAGCCTAATTTGTGAGCCCCAGGTCTTGGTGAGAGACCCTGTCAGAAAAAAACAAAACAAAACAAAACAAACAAGGTAGACTTCCTCTGAGGATTAACAGTCAGCTGATCTCTGTCCATCACATGTTAACACAGTCACAACTACATATGTGCAAGGCAGAGAAAGAATGATATGGGAAAAAAAACTTTATGTGTGTAATTTGCAAACATTGTATTTTAGCATCTAGAAGACTACCTTTACTAAAGAGAGGGTAAGAAGAAAAAATATTTAGAGCGGTGACACTGTGTATAAATCAGAATTTAATTCTGGGTATAATGTTAAAGTGAATCTTGAACCTAAATTGCTTTGGCCTTCAATGAAAAAGCTTAAGGACTCAGCTAGCCACAAGGAAACTCTCAGAGATGGTGTTAAACCCGTGTTCTTTATCTAATGGATGAGAGAGATTTCATCTACATCATGGAATTTAGCTTGGATGCTTACAAAAAAAAAAAAAAACAAACAAGACTTCAGTGCTTTCTTGAAAATGAGACACGGGCTAGCTGTCTATAAAGAACTGGAGGAAAAATAATCTGGTAGATAATTTTTCTGAGATAAGAAAAAATGACACTGAAACTGAAAATGTGTTAGGACTGGGCATTTTATTTTAGTTGTGTATTTTGGCAAACACACACTTAATTTTAAAGGTGATTCTATTTCAAAATAAAACCACGGGAAAGGAGGAATTTATTAACACAGCACTCTTTTTTTCCTAACCAGTCTGCCTTAACCAGACTATATACATTTTTAAATAAGCATTTCTACTCCATTTTAACTTTCAACATACTCAGTAATTTAACACCAGAATAAATTCTTTATTGCTTAACGGCCAACTATAGTCATCACACATTAATATCAACCATAGCAGATTTCTCATTCAAAGCATCAAGATACTTTAGGAAAATATGCTGCGTATGCAATCAATAATTGACTTTATAGTGTTACTTCAAATTCAGTCAATACCTGAATTCATCAATGACAGCTCCATTAACAGTGTTGCTTTTAAGGGCAAATATGTTAAACTGGGAGAGAAGAGAGTCAGGGTGTGTAGGGAACGCTCTGTAGAAATGCTGGGTCCACAAGGGAGCTAACAGGAAGGGCGTGCACCACTTAGTCCTCGTGATGACTAGATGGTTAACTGGAGTAGATAGGGAATCCTTCCTTTTGAACTTGATTTAAGACTTTCAGAGAAGTTCACAGTATAAGAATAACTGGTAGGGGTATATTTTGTCCTTTCTTAAACTTCCTTTAGGCTACAGTCCTCAGATGTCCTGCCAGTTCCCATGGGAACTCTGAAACTCTCTTTGGCCTTGGAGTGTTTAAAGTTCCCTCCTGCTCTGCCTTCTGCAGGCCAGAGTTACTCTAGGATTCAGGAGACCCTGTAAGGACTCATGGGAAGCAAAGGCCTTTCTTTCTTTGATTGTAGGTTCCCTCCCTCATAAGTACTCAATGTATCTTTCTCCATTGCTCATTTCACACACACACACACACACACACACACACACACACACACACACACAC
>CAJQZJ010033939.1:1101360-1139691 GCA_907164525.1 Lophiomys imhausi
GAGAGAGAGAGAGAGAGAGAGAGAGAGAGAGAGAGAGAGAGAGAGAGCGCACATGTAAGAACTCTGGGCTAGGGCTTTGATGATGGAGGGTAGGACCAGTGTCCAACAATAAAAATCTCCTGACCCCTTACGATGGGCCCCTCCAGAGACACTATATGAAAACTTATATGTTTGTAAGACAGTGCTGTTAGACTCTGATTAGAAATACCCGGACAATTAACTCAAATTTTGGGTTCTTTAGTAAGATCACATTTTTGACGACAAAAGCAAGATTCCTTTGAATTCTAGAAATTGAAAATGCCACTTTTATCTACATAGCAAAATCAAGGCCAACCAGACTCGGAAAAAAAATCTTTTCTGGGAAAGAAACTAATTCTTCCCAAGAGTGAAAAAAATCACTTATTTTCCTGTTTCCAAGGTCACAGAAACACCCTCTGTCTTCATTTTAATGCAGCTGAGGACAGTGTGGACAGCAGCACAGGTCTGCATTCGCTGTGCTAGCTTCTATCTCCTTCCTAAGCAGCTGTCTGCTTGGATTCCCTCCCTGCAATACAACTGAGGAGCTGAAGCCATCCAAACTCCATGGGAGACTTACAAATAAAGAAAGGGGCACTGTGAGCACAAATCATATGCACGAGATATCTCCTCTACACTGTAGAGATAAAATCCAGAAAGCCAAAGAATCCCAACTTTCTACTTGCACATGCTATCATCTCAGCCAAATATGTTGTTTTTATTAAAGCTAAGTTACAGGTTTAGCAGGGTAGAAATTGGGCCTGGAATAGTAACATGGGTTTCTAGCTAGACACTCCTTTTCAGGACTCCAGTGAGCATCCAGGCTAGGAGGGGTCCGCTCAGAAACAATCTGCCAGACAAAAGGCACATGACACATTACAGAAGTGGCCAACTAGAGCAAGTTACTAATTTGTTAATTTCCAATTTGTGTGGGCTGTGATGAGAGGCTAGGACAGGCCAGCAGGGCATGTTCAGGGTCGACTGAACTTCTGTCACTTAGAGCAATAAAATAATAATGGGGAATTCAAGCCAAAGAAATTAACTTATCGCCTACTAGTTGAGCAAATCCTTTTGTTATTTTTAGGGAGAACAAATAAAAAGTCCCGCACAGTCTCAATTTTGAAGAAAAGATAAGAATAAGCCCAACTCGCCACTGAGCAGTGACTCCTCTGATGACCTCAGGTCAGGTGGACAGGGTATTGACTTCATTAAGTCTCAGACATCTCCCAGCCAATTAGATGGAGGGCTATCTAATAATTTTAATGCACAGATAGAGAAACACAAGAAAGCATATTTATTCTGCCATATCTAAGATTGTTTGTTGTGCTGTCTGTCGGTCATCACCACACTTATGGTGTCCATGAAGCAGAGCCCAAGGCTCATAAGCATGAGGAAATAAAAAGCAGCTAGCAGGAAAGCCACTCCCCAACTTAAACTGTGTGTTTCCTATGCATCTTCCTTGTCAAGACACTCCTGATCTTCGAAGACCTTCAGGGGCCAGGACCTAGCTCCTCCCTCAGGACTCAGGAGAACCCTAGCCTGACTCTTGTCATCAGACAGATGCTTGTCCCATGGTGGCAGGGAAGGTGGTCAGACCTGGAAATCACAGCCACAAAATGAACATAGAAGACAGGGAGCAGCAGAAAGGGGAAAGAAGGAAGGGAGACCAGAAATGGAAACAGGCTCATTTAAAACTATGGTAATTTATATACACTCCTTTGTGGGCTTTTATGTTCACTTAAGAAGTTAGATTCTTTTCGGCAGTAATCAGGTATCACCAGAGTGGGTGGCACATCGGGATTGTGCACAGAGAAAGCAATCGTGACAGGAGGGTGAAAGACATCACATACCACCTGTTGCAGGAAAACAAGTTAAGGCAGAGCTGCAATAATTAAAACGAGAGATTTGAAACACACAGACTAACTTGTTCACTGGGAAATCCAGGAAAAGGAGGCTAAAACGGAAGCAAGTCAGGTGAATCCAGTGACTGAGAAGCTCGGTTAATGGCCAGGAAACTGTTGATTTGGGGGGACACTGAATGGTAGTAACATTAAGAAAGATCAATAACCAAGTCAGGGCCATTTACAGGTAGGAAAAAAACCTCATATGGAATCCATGAACTGTATTTTGGATGTAATAGGTGCCTGCTGGCTACTGGAATTGGTACTGAGGTAACCACAAGCCAGCAGATGGAAATAGAGCTTGCAGATAGACCAAAAAGGAAAGAGTGAAAACAGTCGGCAGTATGGGTGGCCACCCAGGGCGGAAATACATATAAGGTCACCCAGCAGGTAAGACTTCTCAGACCTGTGACAGATAACTGTGATCTGCACAATTCACATTAATATTTATCAAGTAGTGCTAAGGAACATTTTTCTGTTATCTTACCAGTTATTCAAATTGGTTCTCATTCAATTTTACACATGTTGATGCCATCCTATCCCAGTTAGATCAGAGGCAGCTTTTAAGAGATACAGTATTTATTTTAATTTCATCTCTGAGAAGGAAAGCAGCAACTGTGAGGGCCTCTTTTAAAATATTAGGTTCACAAGAAGATGCTTGTAAGGCTGTGTTCCCAATGCCTGGAATAAGATTTAGACTAACATACCAGCTGAACAGTAACAATAAACTGATTCCATTATGCTACTTTTTAATTGGCTAATTGAGTATATACAACCAAAATGTCAAGGCCTAAAAACTAAGACAATGACCACACTAGATATTATTTTCAGAGCACTACCTGTTCATCAGCCCAACCTGACTCATTTCAGCCCACCTATTAAGCCAGAAGAGATGAGAAAGCAAGATTCCAGAAAAACACAGACACTTTGGCAAAGAGGCAGATTAAAAACAAAACTCTGAAATTCCTATAGCCATAAAAGAAAAAGCTAGAGTCTATATAAGGTTCATTATAAGTATAAAAAAATATTGAAAATTTTATAAGCAATAGTGATTCCGCCCAGGGTGTGTCATATTTCAAAATGCTGCTAACGATCAAGGAGGAAGGCCCTGTGACTGAGATAGCCACAAGACAACTTAGCCTTCTGTAGTGGACACTGGCCCTCATCCTTTAAGGGAAAACCATAGCCTAAGGGTGAGCCTATTGACAAAACTGGAAATACCTATCAATTGCTCTACAACTGTCCCCTGGCCTGGAGGAAGGCCAGCCTTACTATCTAAGGGGAGTAATGACAAAGTACAAACACAAAAGAAGGGACTAAATCACGCAGGCTCTACTCTGTGAATTATGGTGATAAACAATCTCATTCCTAAAGTGAAAAAACAAACAAACAAACAAACAAACAGAGATCAGCCAACAGGGAGATGACCAGATACAAGAAACACATGTGTTAGTTCCCAGAGCTGCTGTAAGAGGGCACCATAAACGGGCAGGCTGAGAACAAAAGAAATGTGGAGGCTTCAAGCTGAAATCAAGGCACCCCGGAAGTCTCACAGAAGTATCCTTCTTTGGGACCCCTAGGCTTCTTGAACCGCTAAGTAATCTCTGTCCTCCAGTCCCACAGCTGAATTACTGCAATCTCTACCTCCACTGTCACATAGCCGCCTCCTTCCTATGCAGAAACCCATTTAACCCAGTATGATTTCATTTAAATTTACTTAAATACATCTGCAAAGACACTATTTGTTATCAGATCACATTCTGAGACTGCAGATAGATGGAAATTCTGTGGGGAGGGGATAATGATCAACTCCACTATGCATACATTATGAAAAATATCATAAAATAGACTCGGCCAGTAAAGAGCTTTTGGTTTCAGAGCCTCAATACCCACATAAAAAGTAGGGCTCGGTAGTGTACCTCTGTAATCTCAGTGCTGGACGGGTGGAGACTAAGATCTCTGGGACTGGCGGGCTAGCAAATCTATCCCAATAGGCAAAAGGTCCAGGTTCAGGAAGAGTCCATGTTTCTAAAATAATGAGGAAGCGACTGAGTAATAATACTTGACCTCTATCCTCCATGTAGACAGACACACACTGAAGGGAGGGAGAGAGGGAGGGGAGGGAAGGGGAAGGGGGGGGCAGGACACAAACATATCAAAAAGATTTGTCCAAGCCGGCCACATGTGGGATATAACTGCTGCATTTTTGGCATACCTGAATATGTGCCAGAGAAAAGATATCATAGGAATAAAAGTATATGAGGTCATTCTAGCTATTAATGAAAGAACTTGTTTTAGCAAAGAGTAAAAAGCACTGTTCAGATTTTAAATACATTCAAGTAGAGAGTTAATATTTTTAAATGTGCAAATGTATTTATATAGAAATACCTCTAAAGTATCACTTCTATAGCACAGCTAATGAATCATCAGAATTTCATCCTCAAAACCAAGAAACACTTTTACACTCTGTCCTCTCATACATGTACAGATTATTCATACTATAGAACCACCTCAATGACTGGAGCAAAAACAAAAGAGGCTTCAGAAACTTGGTGTTCTAAAAGGTAAGGCTCACTGTCTCTGAATGTGTTCTTTTGACAATGAGTTTTTTCTCCCCTTAAATTAGTAAATGTAACAATATCCCTACATAGACCTGTATAGGCAAATGAAACTATGGAAAGAAAACCACAGAGAAAAGACGAGTCAGGCTTCTTCCCCCAAATGAACAACTGGTCTAAGTCCTGTCTTACATTCTTCCAAAGCACAATATGTTCTGCACGCCATCATTGAACTTGAACTCCAAAGAATCTATTCTCTATAAACCTAGAGGTACAGGAAGTTGGAAGATTTGCAATTCAGCACATTTTATAGGATTTTTGGCACATAACAGTTATTTTTAAAGTGGGGAGTAGCCTGTGCTCTCCCTACCCCCAAGTGCAGCTGAGCTCATTCAGCACAAATCTCCCCCTAAAATAAAATCTCGGTTTGCAGAAAATAAGCATGGAAAGTTCCAGCTCCAAGGACAACATCCCAGAAACTGAACATTAAAGATTGGAAGAGACCACCACAAGCCATGTTACAAAGGTAAGAACTTCCACCAGAAAACTGTGAGCAGCTTGGGAATCCAAGGAAGAAAGTCTTTAATAATAAACAGAGTAATAAACAGTATCAGTGAGAGATACGACCATCCTGAGGATTCTCACAGATAATAAATCATTTCCCACAGGTGAGCACAAATTTCCAGGAATGTAGTAGAAAAATTCTAGTTTCTTAATTTAACTTAGAGATGCTTTAGAAAAGGATATTACAATATATATAACACAAATAACAGACTACTCCAAAGAGCTGTGTACGCAGTTCAGCACAACAATGATCCCCAAAGCGCAGAGATACTTTGCACAATCTGCAGACCAAAGAAGAAAACAAGTCTTTATCGCAAAGAGCATTTAGATGGCAGCAGAAGAAATCTTGTCGAGCTTCCAGAAACAGGTAACCCCATGGTCATTTTTGTTTACCATCTGTCACCAAACAAGGAAGTTAATGGCCTCAGGTATAAAGAGGATCATTACTGAAACCTAAAGGGTGAAGCACATCCACAATTGACCTTGATGTCCAAGGCATACTGGCCTAATCCCATTATGCCCAACAGGAAGTCTCCTGCTAGAAAAAGGCATCTCTAAAGATACATCATCCAAAGCACCTCTTCATTTGGTGAGTATCTCCAGTCACTTGTTCAAAAATTTACAGTCACACTGATGGTAACAGCTGGCATTGGAAGGCAAGGACAAGCCACATCATATAAACCTGTCAACTTAAATCACAATGCATTCACAACCTTAAAGCTAGTTTTGATCATTAATGTAAAAGGACTTTTCCATAGTGTCAATAAATCAAATTAATATGAACTGAAAAATGTGGAGATGATGAAAGAAATGTTTTTAGAACCCAAACTGAAACACATCAGCTAACTGGGTAACACTCTCACCTTAAATGATTTGTTAACAAAAAGGTGGTCCTCTCCTCAGAAAGGTTCTCTGCCCTTGAGGAGCTCACCCTGGCTGAATGAAAAACAGCCACTCCTAAGGATGTGACCTCTGGGACCTTCAGAAATCTGTTCTTGTTCAGGAAACAAGCCTCTAGAGACCCTCACCTCCCTGGCTTTGGGCCAAGGTAGGATAGGTGTGAGGGGAGCAGCACCTGCCCCTCCCTACTCTTATACATTCAGCAGCTGCAGCTATGCCAACGGGTTAGGGAGAAAGAGATAAAGCTTTACCCCCGTCTCAGCCATGCTGCTCTTGAGCTCCTCATCTGTGTAATGGTGGGGAAGAGCATGTGATGTGACTGTGTTCTAGGAAGAACAAGGCACTCCCTGCAGGCCTCTCACAGACTCATGAGATAACGTCTAGAAGACTGCCTGCCTCAGAAGGCACTAACCTGGTGCCATCACTACTCCTCAAAGCTGTAGACTAGGACAAGGCCGATGAAGAATCAACTTCTTGGAGCATGGAAAAGGCATGTTATACACAGAAGCTGACACTGTCCCCAAAGTACTATATGCCCTTATCGACATTTGAGTCAATATATACACAAGGAAGCAGATCCTTCTAGATGGGCCTTTAAATCCAACACAACAAAGTAAAAGCCTATGGATAAAGTATTTAATTTCTATAAACCTGTAAAAATGGGGCTTTTATATATACTTTTCAGGGTGTTGGTAAAATCAAACATGAAAAAACAATTTTAAGAATTCAGTGCCCACTATGAGAAGAGAACTCAATAAACAGTGGCTGTAACCAGTTAAAATAACATGAACAAAAAGAGTGGTATAAGCCTTTAAGTACAGCACTTTGGAGGCAGATGAAGGTGAATCTCTGTGAATTCAAGAACAGCCTGTCTATATAGCTAGTTTCACGCCAGCCAGGGCTGCATAGTGAGACTTTATCTCAAAACAAACAAAAAAACAATAAAAATAAAAATACCAAAACATCAAACAAACAAGCAAAAAAAAAAAAAAAAACCTAGACCATACATGAAATGCTTTTAAAAGGCAGGATGAAGTTAAAAAAAAAAATCAAACACAAGTAGTCTTCAAATGACAAACCCTACTAAGATATTTTAAAAATTCACCCAGAAAGAAGGAAGCTATGAACAGTCAGGTGGTCAGCCTAGCTCACAGAGGCACAGTATTCCAGTGCACAGGTATCTCTGCATACTGCACTAGCCATTTCCAGATATATCTGGGGTTACTGAAAGAAGGAAGCCATCTTGGCCAAGCACATTTGGCTAATTCAAATTAGTCAAGTGAGTCTGACTTCAACCTCCCCCCCTATTTTGGGTATACAGTCATCTCCACAACTTGAACTCAGTGCCTTTGAAGTTAATTGGCTTAGTAAAAATTAACTGAACACCTACTGTGCACCTGACCTCTATTGGAAACAGAGATGGTGAACTTTGATGAACATAATAAAATAAACCTAATAAGAGAGGTGCAACTATTTACATATGGTTTCTCAAATGTATTATTGTAAACTATGAAACATTCCCATGGTAAATTACAGGAAAGGGGAAAACAGCCAAGACAGATTTTCCTATGTCAAATTTAACTTGTATCTTACTTAAAAGGACAAACAGAAAGTAAACAGAAAGGAGGAAATAAAATAAGAAGGCAACACAAACTGAAAGAAAATCCCAAGAGGAGAGGGAACAGGATGCATTTCAGACTAGATAGCTGTCAGGCAGCCAAGAGGCGAATGGCTGCAGGGAGAGGCAAAGGTAGCCCTTTGAGAAAGCTGACCAGGAGCACACTGCTGGAACAATGGGCACAGCACTGGGAGCAATGGAAGCCAATATTATTAGGCTAAAGCAGAGCCCAATGTGAAGAGCTCTGATGAAGACTCCATTTATTAACTTTATTAATTTTACGTGGAAAAAGAGACAGGAAAAAGGAGCAAGAATACTGCAGGAGGAGTTGGGGAGAGAGAGAGCACAAGACAGAGAGCATGTGGGGAGGGAGAGAGTGAGCTCAGTGGTTAAGAACACTTGTTGCTCTGGGAAAGAAGTCAGGTTCGGTTCCCAGCATTCATATGGAAGCTCACAAATGGCTGTAACTCCAGTGCCAGGGTATCAATTCAATGTCCTCCTTTAGCCTCTGTAGGTAGCAGGAATCCATATGGTTCACATACATATATGCAGGCATTCATACACATGAAATTTAACAAATAAATAAATGAGAGAGAGAGAGAGATATGCCTGCAGGAGTTCAAGCCAAAGAGGCACAAGAGCAGTCCAAGTGCAATAAAAAGTAAAGGGCAGGGCTGGAGAGATGGCTTAGTGGTTAAGAGCACTGACTGCTCTTCCAGAGGAACCGGGTTCAAATCCCAGCACCCACATGGCAGCTCACAACTGTTTGTAACTCCTGTTCCAAACAATCTGATAAAACACATGTAGTCAAAACACCAATGTACATAAAATAAAAATAAATAAATTATTTTAAAAAGTAAAAGGCAAATGCAGATAGGCAGGACAACTCCATGATTTCACAGGCGACACACTTACACATTCAATCCACCACAGATTGCAAATACATGAAAAAAACAAGTGGGTCTAAATTAAATACATGCATTGTTGTCTCCTTGCCATTAATTCCACAGGAATATAATAAACTGGCATAGTATTTTGCATTTAACCTGTGCATATCCTCCCAAAGTAGTTTGAATCATCTCTAAACCTGATCATGGATGGTACCTCTGAAGTAATGAGTCAAAATATATTGTTCTTCCCTTTCAGTTACTTACATTAGAAATTTTGTCTCAGTAACAAAGTACTAACTGTCATAAAAAGATAATTAATTCCCACTGACATGCCTCATACAAGACAAAAGATCAGTTCTGGATATGCTTGGTTTGGCATACATGGAGATTTTACAGTTTTACACCCTAAAAGTACATGCTTTGAAAAGGTGAATTCTTTTTTTTTTTTTTTGGTTTTTCGAGACAGGGTTTCTCTGTGTAGCCCTGGCTGTCCTGGACTCAATTTGTAGACCAGGCTGGCCTCGAACTCGCAAAGATCCGCCTGCCTCTGCCTCCCAAGTGCTGGGATTAAAGGCGTGCGCCACCACTGCCCGGCTTGGAAAGGTGAATTCTTAAAAGAATGCAGCAACTTAAAACAATCTGGAAAATAACCCTCAATGAAGGATTTATAACCCCATAGTTCTAAAATATCTGCATCAATCAAGAAAAAGGAAGGAAGGAAGCTTAATTGTAAGGGCTAAGTTAACTCACAGAACAAATTTCAATGGCATAAAAATGAAACAAAGGCCACCATTAGCTTACAAATGAGTCTCCTCCATAGATTTACTAAAAGAAATAAGGTCTCAGGTAGGTGAAGCCCATGGTGAACACCTACTGCCAGCCCAGACGCATCTGTGAACTCAAGCTTCTTGTAGTCCCAGCTCCTCTGCCATTTTTGACCCTCAATTAGTTAAACAAGTTCCAACTTTGAATACAATGGTTCCCATGGTGATAGAAATTATGCAATTAAGGGACAAGCGTTATAGGAATGATTTATATGTCACTTGTTGACAAGGGAGAAATACTGGAACTCAGCATTATATACTCTATGAGAAAGTTGAAGGAGACTCCCAATGAAGACCCAGTTATTCTACCTACTGAAAACAAAATGACTGAGATGTGTTTTTACACAAGGTGATCTTATGGATAAAGGTCGAGGGGGAATACACAGGCAAGCAGGCAGGGAGGGGAGGGAGGTGCATGAGAGAGGAAGTGACAGAGAAAGCAGCTTCTGCTATTAGTAGTGGACAGCTAAAATGACTCCTTTAAGAAGTCACCATCTTAGACACGGAGAATATCATCCTGGAAAACTTTAAACAAACAAACAATAAACAGCTAAAATTATAGCTCCTATTTCATGATGAGCCTCTGAAGAAACTGGTAGGAAAGTCATTTACCATGAATATTCGTTAGTTAAGATTTTAGTTTAAGGATGACAGGTGATAAACAGAGAAAGAGGATGAGGTGACACACACGCTTTCCCACTACCTAGGCCCAGCTAACACCTGATCCAACAGCTCACCAGTTACCACATCAGCCAAAGCATTAGAAACAGCAAAACACAGAGAAACAAGGTGATCATGACGCAAGTTGTGTGCAGATTCATTTCTTTTGATCTGAAGACCAGAAATAAATCTGAAAGGGCAGTTACACTAGATTCCGAACAAAAATAACTCTTATTAAGCAAAAAAAAAAAAAAAAAAAAAAAATCAGACCTTCCTGGCACATGGACCTAGAAAGAAAGACTGCATCATCTTGTATTTTCATACACAGCTCTAGAAAAGGACAAGCAAATACACCCAGTCCACAAATGATGAAAGCAAGACTCAATAGCGCTATTCTTACAGTAGCTGTGTGGCTCACATCCAGACTGAAACCTATGTAAATGGATTTAAATCAATGTTAATGTCCGTAGCTGGAAGAGGGGTCACCAAAACCAATAAAACATCGGAGCATTGAACCTTCCATCTTAGTTCTCACATTCTAGACATCTCTCAAAAATGTCATTAGTACTGACTCTCTGGGAAGGAGAGGTGGTTTTCTCTCTGTATCTTCCTTAACCTGTGACAGGCTGCCCTAATCAGCTTTCATGCACACAGGCACACAGGCTCCTCTCAGCAGCTCCTAATCACCATGTACCATGCTGAACAGCTGCAGAGGTCTAAAGGGAATTGGCAGAAATGCGCAATGATGTGCTAGCCACCCCACCCCCCTCCCTGAGGCAGCTACTGCCCTTCCTGCTCCCTGGTGCCACAGCTCCTGGGTGTTGACTGTTGTAACTGACAGGACCAGAAGACAGGCAGACAAGTGGCTTCAGGTGGTGAGTCAGGAAAAGTGGTTTGAATCAGGAAAGCTCCAGCCCAACAGAGCATTAAGCTCACTATGTGAGGATACAGTATTCATCATTTATACAATGTCACTGTGGGGGACAAAGCTTGATCTCAACACAAACAGAATCTAATCAACTCTGTTGCACAGGAGCCAGTAAATGAGGCTTCTCCCACTAAGAAGGCACCTAATTGCTTAAGAATTGACATCATGTCTGACACTTGAGGTCAGTCCTTCCATCCTATGATAGTGGCCTGACACACAGTCCTTGAGAACATAGCCCTGGCTAGCCCTCCAGGGCTACTCAGCAGCAACTGCAAAAAAATGTGATCTATGTGTCCAGGGATGACACAGAATCACAGCAGGACAATACTTAGGAAACTAGTGGGTGCCATATTATATGCACAGACCCTACCACACGAATCAAATATGTACTGTCACGTTTATGGGTGACTGTGTGGGTTTCCCTTGAAATCCATGAACCCCTTGGTTGTCTATATGCAACTATTTATCACACAGTGAATGAATGATATGGTATCAAGTGGGTGAGATAGAGATGTTAGACATTACATCAGATAACAGGGGACATGGAAATTGAAAGAGACTTACAGCCATCATTTGCACTACACTTCATGAATGAATATAGCACTCTGTCAAGTTCTATACAATGACAAATGAGCCTATTCTCTGAAGGAACCTGAGAAGATTTAATACTCATTTTAAGGAATCCAGTTTGGCTTCTTTTTTTTTTAACCTGAAAATTAGTCATTTCAACTTACATCCATCTTCAAAATATCTTGCTATGATTTACCATGCTACTATGTTACATAATAAATCTACTTATAAAGTTTGTTTATTTAAGATGAGATCCCACATAGACTAGGCTGACTTTGACCTTATTATGTAGCTGAGGCTGGCCTTGAACTCTTGACTTCCCTGCCTGAACCTCTCAAATGGTAGAACTGCAGGCATGTGCCACCATGCCAGACAAGTGACTATATTTACAATACATTACTCTGACATTAATTCAAAAGCTAGAGATTTTTTAGTATGGGAAAATGTCCTTGTAATCTCAGAACCTGGGAGGTGGAGGTAAGGTTCATGGAGATCTTTTGCTACACTCCATATTTGAAGTTGTCTGGAAACACACTGCATCTCCTCTGTGGTTGGGGATGGGTACATGCTACACCAACTGAGACACAGAACCATATTAAACTTGTCAAAACCTCATCAATCTAGGGGAGGAGTAAATAACATGGGTTTAATGTTTAAGACCAGACCAAAACCAATTCTGGTGTTCTGAAGTACTAGAGTATTTGCAAGATATTATAACATGAAAATCAACCCATAATATAATTTTTTTTCTAGAATCCCAAACAAAAGCATGATTCACAGTACCTTTCTGAACAGGTTTCCTTGGGTGCCACTGAAGGAGCAATCCCATTTATTTTCTTTGTACATCCATCTAGGACACAAACAGTCCTAGACTTTGGAATACGATGTCAGGAAAATAAAGGTATGTTTAAAAGCTCACTATTTATAACACTTGGAGAATACTGGTGTAAATAAGAATATTAGGACATGCACTCTATGTCTCTGAGCTCTTATATTGCAAAGTCAATAAACTGCCCAGAAAGCATTCTTCACACGGGACCCATAGAAGCCACACGACCATTTACAGTTAAAGCCTCTAGTGTCCCAGTAGCTAGAACAGAGACTACTGGAAATTTCAAGCTAAATAGCATGCATATGCATTGCCCAATGCAAACTCCTAACAGGGGAGAACCCGACTTGCCTGTCCTGTAGTCATCTTGTTCCTCAGAAGTAGAAGACAGACAGACAGACAGACAGACAGACAGACAGACACAAAAGCAGCAACTTTCCATCACTACTAAATCTCATGGCCCCAGACTTATAATGGAGGTGCCTGGAGAGAACAGGAGAGCCAGCTGAATGCATCATGGGACAATATGCAATTATTGAAACTGGAATTGAGCCTGGAACCTGCTGTGAGAGCACTGACAATCAAACTGTGGTCAGGGCCCCAATTTTAAACCTCTCCCAAGGGGTACAAGTCCTGACACACAGACACGCCTCCTTTCATATCAAAGCAATTCCACTTGACTTGACTGGGAGTATCATCTACTGCTAAAGGGCCTAGAAAGGACCCAGGTTAAAATCATCACTTCTAAAGCATAAGACGAAATCCAAACACTTGCAAATGTATGCTCATCACTTACCTTCTTCCCAATCAGCTTTTTTCGAAGAAATTCACGGGCCTCAAACATATAGGGAATGTCATACAGGGGCCGGAGCTTCTTGTTCTTATCCTGCCAGCAAAACAGAATATGCTATTAGGAATGAAGAAATTTAACAAGGACAATATTATGACACACAGGAATATATGCAAAACTGGCTGTCTCCCAGATCACAAATATTAGCTAAGGACTAGACACATTATAACGGGTTACTAAAAAGTTGGTTTAAATGCTTTATTGGGAGAAGAATTTCTTTTTCTAATGGCAGACTCAAAAGGAGGACCTGTAGTGACCTAAGTTGGAAACAAACAATACAAAAGAAATTCAGTATGCACTGGGACCCATTGGATACATGAACACACACTAAATTTTAGCATGTAACAATTACTAACTATATACAAAGTAGCTAATATGTTTATATTCTGGACTCAAGACAAAACTTAACAGAGTAATAGAAGAGATCCTAGATACAAAACAGTTCTGAATAAGTACAAAATGATGTGATAAGAATTCAGAGAAATGGGCTAGGTGTGGTGGTGCACACCTTTAATCCCAGCACTCGCCAGGCAGAGGCAGGTGGATCTCTGTGAGTTCAAGGCCAGCCTGGTCTACAGAGTGAGTCCAGGACAGCCAGAAACCCTGTATCAAAAAAACCTAAAAAAAAAAAAAAAAAAAAAGAATTCAGAGAAATGGAAGGACCAAGGATGTGTCAGAGAAATAACAGAACAAGGAAAGAGAAAGAAGGAAATATATTTCAACACCCACAACTTGGCTCATCACCTTATGGACCCTAGACTCCTCTTCCATGGTTGGTCTAAACAACCGTCATCTGCAGATAATGAGAAAGTCTTGAGGAAGGTGACAGGAGTAGGAATGAATAGAACACTTAAGAGCTATGCAAGCCTTTAAAAAAAAAAAACAAATTAACAGAATTTGACAACACAGTGGACAGAGGGAATAAAAGAGCAGAAATCCAACAGTGAATCTTGATGACAGGGCTAAGAAGTCCAGAGCTGCCTGCCTTTGGTGGGGGTGTGGAAACATGGGGGATGTGCCTAAGAGAGAGATGGTATACAGACAGTCTGACATGATTACTTCACTGTCTTTCACAGGAAGCTGAAGTTCTAAGAAAGCAAAGAACTATATGTGCCTTCCTTCCTTTAACTCTTCAGAGCCACATACAGTACCTCCCTTTTAGTATATTGTTTTTTTTTTTTTTTTTTTTTTTTTGGTTTTTCGAGACAGGGTTTTTCTGTGTATCCTTGGCTGTCCTGGACTCACTTTGTAGACCAGGCTGGCCTCGAACTTACAAAGATCCGCCTGCCTCTGCCTCCCAAGTGCTGGGATTAAAGGCGTGCGCCACCACCGCCCGGCCCTTTTAGTATATTGTATGCTAGAAGAATATGAATATATGTACAGATGTAAGGGTCTCCAAGACCCACATAGGTATCTGGAAAAAAGTGTATGAAGAAGAAAACCAGAAACTACTTCCTATCATATATGTAAACCAGTGATTTCCATCCTCCATGGGAGGCCAACCTGGTCCTGCCTTTACCATCTACTTCATATCTGACAAAGTGAGATGCCTCTGTCTAATCTGTGTAAAACTTAAAGTATTTGTACCTTTTTTTTTCCTTAAACAGCTTTCAAGTAAAGAACCTTTATCATTTTTTTTTTTTTTTTTGTTTTTTTCAAGACAGGGTTTCTCTGAATATCTCTGGCTGTCCTGGACTCGCTTTGTAGACCAGGTGGGCCTCGAACTCACAAAGATCCGCCTGCCTCTGCCTCCCAAGTGCTGGGATTAAAGGCGTGCGCCACCACCGCCCGGCCGAACCTTTATCATTTTAATGCTACATTCAAAACTCATCCTACAGTCAATATGAAGGAAAGGGAAGTGAAGTAGGTGTTTCCTCTCAGACACTGACTCGGCTTTGATGTATTGAACACATAATAAGACATTTCAATCCACTGCTATGACCAAGAAATCTCTTATGAGAATGCAAATAATTCTTTCAGTTCCAAGGAGTTTTGAGCTTCACATTCATCTTCCCACTGTCAGTTACTTCTGTGAAATTTAAAAGAAAAAAAAAAGAGATTCTCATTGTTCCAGCACCCTGCTAGGAAGAGAAGGCACATCTTTTCACAGATCATGTGTGAGAATCTACACATATGGAACAGAAAAAGCATTCAAGCTCAGAGCAATGTCCTGAGGCGTCAGGACCACTGTGTATGTTTAGGTATGACCCCAAACATGAGAATTCTATGGAACAAGAGAAACAAGAGAATTGTCAAAGTGGAGGATTCAGTCTAAAGGAACAATGGGTAATTAAAAAAAAAAAGGATATGGGTATTTTATAAATGCCCTGAAAGCTGGGTGTAATCAATGGGCTAAAATTAAGAAGTTGTTGTGTAGCAGGAAGCAAACCATCCTCATAATTTACAGAAAGCTAACTCTAACAAACTTTACCCCTCCTCAATGTTGAAGTAGCCATAACCAATTCCTAGAAAGAAGAACCCCCCCCCCAAACCTTTCAAGCAGCATGCAGTTTATACACGGAGGTGCTGGGACCCAGCTTTCTCCATCATCACTCATGCTACGCTGGGCTTCTCTGGGATGTGGTGACCTTTGAGACATCCATGTCCCTGTAAAGAACCTCATCCACTCCTGTGACTCCAGTAAATTCACTAGTTTGTCAAGATGGCCTTTGCTAGAATTGTCTCTAGTCTGCTGTGAATAGATGTTTGCTGACAAATATAACACCTGACAGAGAACTCCTAAATAACCCTCATGACAGGAAGACTGGCTGACAGATTTTAGTTACCAGTGATGGGCAGGACTCTGATGATTTTTCCATCCTTCAGTAAAGAGACTCAAATCAAAGCCTGGCACATGCTAGGAAAGCCCTCTACTACTGAACTCTATACCAGTTCCAACAGGATTTTTAATAAAGACAAAAATCAATGGTTATCAAAATCAGCCCTCAGGAATAAAAAGAGCCAGTTGATTCATACTCACCAAGCAAGAGAGGAGAATCTATTTATAAAGAGTAACAGTGTGATTACAGAAGCCTAGGTGAACAAAAATGTTTTAAATTAATTGAACAAAACAATGATGTTTCCCATGCACAGCTTTATTTCCAGGCCTCACCTACATACTCTTAAACTTCATATGGGGAATAAGAAAATAAAAGCTGAGTGGAACTCTAAAACAAAAATGGAAGGCAAGGAGTCCATTTCCAGAAGTATCCCAGTGAGGGTCACAGGATGATATACACATGTGTGACAAATGGCTATGATAACAAGAATACTATTTGAAGAATCTCTTTCAGGACTGGACTGATACAAAATCCCCTCACAAGAAGGAAAGCAAGGAACTAGTATATCAGCAAGCATCCTAATAAAAAACAGGGCAAATTCAGAGTCTGGTTATATGTCTGTCATGAAGCTAGGGTACAACAGATAGCACAAGCAGCCGACAAGACACACAGGGAAAGCAGAAGGGTCTTGTTACCCTACAGAAGGGTCTTGTTACCCTACAGAAGGGTCTTGTTACCCTACAGAAGGGTCTTGTTACCCTACAGAAGGGTCTTGTTACCCTAACCCTTCAGAGCCAGGGGCTACTGACTTCTACAAACATCTTACGAGACAGATACTAGAAGTCCCTCAGAAGCCACAAAATAAAAGCAATTCCTCCAAATTACCAGGTACATAAAAGCCTTTGAAATCTCGAAGAGGCAATTGAGGTATGGAATGTATTCTGAGGAAACAGGACTGCAGCTGAATCTTCCTGCTAAAACAGACTGTCTAGTTTAGATTCTAATTTACATGGAAATATTTTTTTCAAAATAAAAATAGAAGAGAATGCTCGCTTTATCTGGTGGGCGGATAATACACAAACCAATATGTGCCGTAATCACCATTCCTCCTGAAAACTGACACTGCGTGGAGGCCCTATAATGACTCACATTAGAGATGGAAGAGAACCACAGTCATCTGCCCCTCTCCTCAAGCAAGAGGCCCAACACCCACAGCTCAGCATATGAAGACACATCTGGTCTTTTGACAGGAGGTATTTTAGGCCAGTAGCCAAAACAGGAACTGTGGGGTCAAAGATATTTTGAAGAGGGGAGAGAGGGAGGGAGGGATGGGGAGGGGGAGAGAGAGAGGGAGAGAGAGAGAGAGAGAGAGATCCTGTCAAATGCTTGCTTTCAAGATTTTCCCAGCTTGTCCCTAAAATCTGTAGTCATAAAATATAATGACCTTGAAACTACAGTACTTCTTGAGGTTCAACAGACACACATTATGGGTCTGGGAGTAAGTAAAAGGTGTGTAAGTATGCTCTACTAAGGCTTTAAGTTCTCTGTCACAAGATAGAACAAAATGAAAGGGTGGGCAAGACTTACTGGGTAATGAGAAACTGAAAGCACAGAATGAGTGAGAGGAAGTTTAAGCAGGATGCTGGCATAACGTGCCTGTGGCAAGCTTCTCTGAGATTATATGTTCTCAGAAATACAAGATAGATATGGTCATATGAAGACAGGCAGTGAGAACTACTGTAAAACAGGAGTGTGCCTGGTGGGCTCAAGACAAGACAAAGAAGCCGTGTCCTCAAATACCAATGGGGCAATGGCTTTACACACATCTGTGCACAAGCAGGGCTTTGTTAGGTGGAGGGACGGGAGGTGTGCTGGGCCTCTCTTCTGCTCACATCAGTTCACCCATAGCAATAAAGTAGCAAATTTTTAAAAACCGATGAAAGAGCAAGCAAAGACTATATATAGATACTTTACTAAAGAACTCAAGAATGATAAGTGATGGGGTAGTGTTAAGCATTTTAATGTTGATTGGTCTTGTTTGCTGTCTGTTACTTAATTGACTCTGATTGGTTAAATTGCCCTGGAGATTGGGCAAAGACAGGTGGGACTAAGGTGCTCCGGCTTTTAGAGGGAGATAGAGAACATACTGGGAAGAAGAAGGCCAGAGGAAAGCCAGGAGTAAACAAGGACACGCCATGGGGTAGATTAAAGAAGATTCTTCCATGTGGCCTGGAACATCAGCTTAGCGTGGAAAATAATAGTCCAAAGGGACGTATGTATAGATGGGGTTATATTGGAGTAATAGAATTATGAGCTAGCTTAGATGGGCTAGGATTGCACAACACAGGCCTAGGCTTGTTAAAATCCACCCGGTGTCTGTGTATTCATTTTTAATGGCGGGTTAAGGAGTAACACCGCCAATCAATTTAACACCGCCGATTAATAGAGATAATATAAATACTGGGTAAATCATTTAATTAGCTAGTTTTTTCAACAGGTAAATTTATGAAAAAAGTAATTTCAATAATGAGAAAAATTACATAACAACAGTCACAACAAAAATACTTAGTAAGAATGTGGGGAAGTTGGAATTTCCTTTATCTACTGATAGAAATATAAAATGTCACTCTGAATAGTACTACACGCTGATGTTTGGTTTGACACACCCTTCTAATTAATGAATGCTACTTACAGGTAAGTATATACTCTAGACCTTCGAAAACCCTTACATGCAGAAGACAAGTATAACAATGTCCATATTAACAATGTGTACAGTGTAGTTGTACAACAGAATACAGAGCAATTAAGCTGAATTAGAGCAACATAATCATGGAATAAATTTGAAAATAATATTGAGCAGGAAAAGGAAGTTGCAGAAAGACATAGTAAAACCCTATATAAATACAGAATAAACAGACAAAAGAAGAGTATTATCTATTCATAGACCCACATTAGCAGCAAAGAAAAAACAAACCACATATATACAGATTTCTAAAACACAGCTAATGGTTACTGATGCAGGATGAAGGAAGAGGAAGATTAAGGACAGTGGGCAAACAGGGTAAATGATGATACCCAAGGATGTTCACACATAACTGCATGATATGATATTTAGAAGCAAATATGGGATAATGTCAAGGTTGAAAACAGAAGCTAGGTGTTTATTACCACTAAACATAGTTGATCGCCTTCACTCATTCCGTACCACGTCTTGTACTTTTATTTCTATGTGCAACAGACTAACTGGCTGTTATTCCCCTCATAAAACATATATTATACCCTATCAATGCAAGGGGAAAAAAGACAGCCCAGCACAGATGTGGCTTTCCAGCATGCAGAGGGAATATTTAACTACAAAATGTGCTATATAATAAACAGGGTCAATAAGAAGTTTGACTTTTGTCTTAAAAATGAAACAAACTATAATATATTAATTAATGTAGCCAAGCAGAATTATACTCAGTGATGATCTTAAAACTGACTGTTGAATTAAAATAAGAACAGACATGATTAGATTTAAATGAATAAAATTTCAAACACTAAATGATGGACCAGTCCCAGTAGCTCTGCCTCACATGGCATTTTAATAAACAAAGGCTGCAATTTCCATTTGAATTATAGACTTAAAATAGGAATAGTATCACATGTTCTTGGCATATTTACAATCAAGGACCTTCCAATTCCCTTGGCAGCCAGGAGACAGGATCCACAAGGATATCCACCGGCTTGTAGTCTTGAACACACAGAGCAGCATTTTTTTTTTTTTTTTTTTAATAGAGAAGTCTGCTAACCACAAAGCTACAAACAGCAGAGGGGAAGCCTAAAACGGTAGACACCTTGGCCAAAGGGGAGATACCTACGTGTATCTGCAGGTTGTACCACAAGCTGCATGTTACCATGAGTTATTGGGAGAAGTTGTCAGCTTTATGTCTTAAGCTTTATGTCTTAAGTAGCTTTCTATATATTTCCCACTCTAAGTGCACCTTAAGAATAAGCAAGTCTACGACAAAAACAGACATGGGTAAGTACTGAATTTATAATCTAATATCTCTCAAGCATGTCCCAGGGAACAAAGCAAAAAAAGTGAAGGTCTGTAAACCACAATCAAAAATGTTGGGGAGTAGAAGAGAAAGAATATGAACATGCTTAGTCTAGAAGTCAATACCATAAAAGACAAAAGATATCAGAGGTTTAAAAAGGCTAGAAAGCCACAGTGAGATGCTTTACTGATGATAACATGGTTCAATAAAAATAAAAATGTTAGTTAATAACAACTGGGGAATTCAATACTTCTTGACCTTCTAAACAGATGACAACTGGTAACACTCAAGTACTGGTGGGAAGACACAATTTGCAAATATTCCTCAGTACAAAATATTCTAAGACTGGGAGTGGAATCTGAGACCATTACAGAGCAAGCCAACTTGACCATACTTGAGCAGAGAGGAACAGGCATACCCTTACTCCACTAACCATGATGACAGGAAAAGGGCAAAGGAAGTGATAATTCCACAAAATAGTCCTAGTTACAAATATCTCCTGGCAAACTGCCAGCCACCACAACAGTTTCATAGAACCAAGAGAGTGAGTAAAATAAAGCAAATGAAGGTAGCCCTGTGTCCTTGAAGGGACTGACCCTTTATCTCCATTGCACAGCATATGATTATATTCCACAGGAACTTGCACATCCCAAAATTAAAGAACCATTTTCAAGACTATCGTGTAAGAAAAAAAATCTCCCTCATGAGACTGCTCTTCTACTCAATTACATAAGCCAACTAAGAGCCTTTTCAGAAGTGCTTGCTATTTATTGCTCAGATGTGGTGAGAAAGGGGAGGAAAGAGAACAGAGTGAAAAGTGGGGAGAGGAAGATATAGCAGGAGCCACACATCAGGTGTCGTGTCCACCCCAAAGACCCTGTCAAGACTTTAAGAATAAACAGCTTGAAGGCTCTAAGGGCCCTAACCACTATTCAAGCAGCAAACCATATGTGGTTCCCTCACCTCGCTGCAAAGGCTTCTGCAGGAAGGTGGAAAAGTAGAATAAAGATACAGCACTGCACCTCACAGAACTAAGTAAGAAATCAAGAACTCCAAGTAAGAAACATTCACTGAAGGAAAGTTAAAAAGAAGGCAGCCCCGGGGACGTGCCCCATCTGTCCTTCTTGCACAGTGTGGCTTCCCACACGCAACTGGGCAAATCCTTTCTCCCACCCACAAATGCTCCCAAAAGAAAAACCTGCTCTGATAAGAAACAATGGCAGCACCACCTTACATAGAGAAGTAGGGGTTCAGGAAAGAAGTCAAGGATAACCAGACAGAAAGAGCACGGGACACTTGATGAGAACAAGGCAAAAGGCCAGTAACACAGAAACCAAGGATGAAAGGAGAGTGCTTGACCTGAAGGCGATGTTCTTCAAACATCTCCAGATGACCATGATCAGGGATAAGCAGACCATCTGCTGTCAATCAGAGAATGGGAAGTCTGGCTCCTGACAGTGAGGATGGTAGGAGCTACTGGTCCACTTGGGTGACTGGTTTCGGTTCCCTCCTGAGATTACCAAAACACTCATCAAGACCTTTAAATGGTTTTGCAATGAAAACCAGGCAAAAAGATATAAGTTGAAATTAATTAAACTCTAAGTTCATGCTCAGAGAGCAGGGTGGAATATACAAATTTCTTGGGAAACTGTAATCTACTTAGCTGAGCTAAGTTTTACATCTAATATGGGTGTTAGCAAGAGAGCTAATGTCAAGGGACAGAAGAGATAAGGCAATGTTACAGCATTAATCACTTTCTATGTTAGGACTATAATTTAATTACTTCATATAAGTCTTATCTAACCACCTACACCTCACCAGGGAAGATTACTGTGAGAACAAGCAAAAAAAAAAAAAATCAAAACACCTTTACAGTTTATAAAAAGTATCCATCTTGAGGCCACACTGTCAGAAAGTGCCAATGGTGAATACTAAGAAGAGAAAACAAGGATTATTTCTGAAAACCCAAAATGTACATATTGAGATTATGGAGATAAGTGAAATTGATAATCTCCAAGGGAGTTAAAAGGGAGAGAGCTAGACTGCAGCTCCTTAACATGGCCAGCAAATCCTTCCACTGGCTAACAAGAACTACTGGCAATTTAAGGATCCTCTCAGAGCACCGAGACATCAACTCTCACTGCACAACTTCAAAAAACAAAATCCAAACAATCAATATGCTCTTCTCTAATTTAGCCTTTTTTCACCTTAAGACAGAGTGCTACTATGAAGTTCAATTTGACCTTACACTTGCCATCCTCCTGCCTCTGCTTTCTGAGATCTGGGAACAGTGACAAGCACATGCCATCATTTCCCCTTGGCTACATCTTTAAGGCAGTCTCCTGTCTCTTCACAAGTTTAACACAATGAGCTCAATGGCATACCATCTTTGAAGAAAAAAAACAAACACAATCTGTCAATAGCTAGTAGTTATCAGGAAATCAGAAATCCTTACAAAACACAAGATTATCATACAAGGAAAGATGAACTGATGAACTAAAAATACTTTAGCTATAACAGTTAAACACTAAATGTATTAAGTTACAATTAAAAACAATAAACTACCTAAGATGAAGTAAAGAAATATAGAGAAAGAAAATTTATTGCCCAAAGCATCACAAATTTTAAGATTAAGTGAAGAATGTGCTTTAGTATTGTGGAATTAAGATGAAGGAGAACTGGGGCTGGAACTCAGTGGTGGAGCATCTACATACCAAGCACAAGCCCCTGGGTTCATCTCCAGCACCACAAAGGAGAAAAAACTGAGGATGCAGCTTGGTAGCAGAGCACACACCTAACCTGTGCCGAGGTCTGGGCCTGACCTCCAGTGCAACACCACTACACCAATAGAAAGGAGAGGAGAAAAGGAAAAGGCAAGACACAATTGCAGAGTGCTTTCTTTGTTCTAGAAGAGTAACAGGCAGTGATACGGACAGGCATGAAGTTTTGCTAAATGAAACGAATTCATCTTCTGCTCACATGAACAGATGGAACAAAGGAGAATAAAAAATAATTAGCATCGCTGAGAAGAGTCTCTTTCTACCTAGCTACGAATTATTTGGATGAACTAAAAATGTGAGTCAGTGTTAAAAGGGGAAACTCCTTCCCTGGCAATGACATTAAAAAACCCACAAATATCTGGAGGTATCACCATCCCAGATTTCAAGCTACATTACAGAGCAATAGTAATATAAACAGCATGGTACTGGTATAGAAACAGACCAGTGGATCAATGGAATCAAATTGAAGACCTAGAAACGAACCCACACACCTATGGTCACTTAATTTTTGACAAACAAGCTAAAACCGCACAATGGAAAAAGGACAGCATCTTCAACAAATGGTGCTGGTCCAACTGGATGTCGACATGTAAAAGAATGAAATTAGACCCATACTTATTATCTTGTACAAAACTTAAGTCCAAGTGGATCAAAGACCTTAACATAAGGCCTGAAACACTAAATCTATTAGAAGAGAAAGTGGGGAAAACCCTCAAAATCATCAGTACTGGTGACAACTTCCTGAACAGAACACCAACAGCTCAGGATCTAAGACCAACAATCAATAAATGGGACCTCATGAAACTGAAAAGCTTCTGTAAGGCAAAAGACACTGTCATTCGAACAATACGGCAGCCTACAGGTTGGGAAAAGATCTTCACCAACCCCATATCTGACAGAGGGCTAATATCCAAAATTTACAAAGAACCCAAGAAATTAAATGACAAGAAACCAAATAATCCAATCTAAAAATGGGGAACAGAGCTAAACAGAGAATTCACAAAGGAGGAATCCCTAATGGCTGACAGACACTTGAAGAAAACTCAGCATCCTTAATCATCAGAGAAATGCAACTCAAGATGATGCTAAGATTCGATCTCACACCTGTCAGAATGGCTAAGATCAAAAGCCCAAATGACAGCATATGCTGGCGAGGGTGTGGAGAAAGGGGAACACTCCTCCATTGCTGGTGGTAGTGCAGGCTTGTGCAATCACTATGGTGGTCAGTCTGGCAATATCTTAGAAAACTTGGAATAGCTTTGCCTCGGGACCCAGCCATACCACTTCTGGGTATACATCCAAATGACTCCTCACCGAATCACAAGGAAGTTTCCTCATCTATGTTCATAGCAGCCTTATTTGTAATAGCTAGAAACTGGAAACAACCCAGATGTCCCTCAACTGAGGAATGAATTAAAAAACTGTGGTACATCTACACAATGGAATACTACTCAGCCATCAGAAACAACAAAATCATGCAATTTGCAGCCAAATGGATGGAACTAGAGAAGCTCATCCTGAGTGAGCGTACCTAGACTCAGAAGGATGCACATGGTATCTATTCACTTATAATCGGATTCTAGCCATATAGTACAGGATAACTATACTACAACCAATGCACCAAAGAGAACAGGAACATAGACTTTTCTTTCTGTCAATGAGACACTTTGCCCTAGTGGTGCTGCCTTGTAGGCCCTCATATGACTGCTGAAATGGGGCGGGGAACTGTTATGTAGGGACACTCCACTCCAGAGGAGTGGGGTGCAAGGAGTGGAAAGAGGACACTGTGATGGAGATGTAGCCTGAAGTAATAAATAAATATTAAAAAAAAAACCAACCCACAAACAACAAACCAGAGTTGAAAACAGAAGGGAAAGGGATGGGGAGAAAGAACCCCTCAAAGACAACCACTTAGGGCTGGGATGTAGCTGAGTGGTATAGCGCCTGCCTAGCACACACAGAGAGCACTGAGTCTAATCCCCAACACCAGGGAGAAAAATACAAAACAGTAACAGTACGCAAATAAGTAATAAAAAAAAAAAGAAAAGTGAAAGCAAAGGCTAAGACAGAGGTCTTGGAGGTAGTACAGTAAAGGCTAAGCTAAGGGACCAGCCACTTCACAGCTGACTCTTCCCTACTGTCACCACCTCCCTATTCATTGGAGGCTTCTAATTAACTAGTTGGCCTCATATCATGTTTTCTAGTAATGGAGAAATTTTCTCTTCCATTTTTTACCCTTCATACCCATGCTAAAAATGGAGAGCCAATGCCCTCGGAAGAGACAGCCCTGTTACTTAAGGCACAGGCTACCAGCCAGATGAAACCCATCCAGCAGTGATGTGCCACAGGCCCTCCCACAGTTCTCAAAGAGAAGGAACTAGAGGGGGAAAAAATACATCTCTTACAATAGGAAACCGATTTTCTCTATAACCGACAGGAAGATGGGATGGGCTGACTTGGGGGATTGTATGGTTCTGTTAGAGAAATGCCTCTTTGTGAATATCTTCCTTTCTTCACTATATTAAAAATAATAATTATTATTAAAGTTTCTTCCTGGAACAACACAGAAGGGAAAATGATGCTGGATATGACACTATTATTTAGCTGGTGCCAGAGGAATCTTCAACTCAGCCAGAGTTCCAGGCAAATTTGTGCAATAAATTCTTGTGCATTTCAAAACAGGAGACTGAATTATGTAAGTGCATGGCAGAAAGGCCTTCCTTTAGACACTGACTTTCTGCTTGGCCAGCTGCATCCCTCCAAGGTCTAAATCAAGCTACCGTGTCTAGTACCATGTATTTTATTCACCAAGTCAGCCTGCTCTCAGCCATTCTTCGACAGGCACCTAATGTTACACAATGAAGACCCCTCTCCTTTACTGTATGGCATTAGTCAAAAACCTCTATCATTTACTGCCCACTACTACAATGGAGGAAAATGGGCAAATGAAGAAAAAGGACTATGAATATCTCCCTCCCCACACACACATGCACACGTGCACACAAACACACACACTCAGCACCCAGCTGTCACAGCAGTTACATTATAGATAACAGTTTTGACCTACTGCACGAAGGAACCTTAACAGGAATTCAGTGAAGGTTGCTGTTGAAAGAAGCTTGTCCTTCACCACCTCTGAAATTGACCACACAGCACCTGTTTGGGATCATTTTGTTCCCAATGGAACAAAGTTCCATTAAACACCCAATAAACAAGTTCACCAGTAACAAAAGTGTACAACAGTCACTTGTGATTGAAATAGAGCAAGCACAAGCCAGGGCTTCTCACTTCACAACTGTTCATCCTGTGAAGAACATAGGACTGGCATCCACAACTGGGAGAATGATTTTGCAATTCTGCAGATCAGGCCTTAAAAGAAAATGAAACTGTGTGTAGGAATGTTTTGATGCCTACCATATCACTATTGCTCCATGACAACCATACCTTTACTTTTCCTGTTGCTAGCCTCCTAACTTCCTCAGTACACAGGGCCAACACTATTCTAAACTTTTTAAATTACGGCAATGCAAAATGAACTCTTTGATGCCTGCTATGGGAATGGCACATTAAACATACTAATTCTGTGATAATCCCCACAACAACCAATAGAGCTAGAATCATGAGCTTTACTTTAAAGACTTGAGAGATTTGATACTCAGAGAAATAACATGCCCAACCAGTATCACTCATGTCAGTATAAAAGATTTTATGCCACTGGGTTCATCTTTACTCTTTCAGTATTCCCATCCTCTGTTACAAATTCCTTATGCTTCCATTGTTTAAACAACTCATGTGGTCTGCTTCCTTTCTAGACCTAACATGGAAGTCATAAGTAGTCCCTGTATAACTGGGCAAAGAAAATTGACTACAGGTCACTGGTAATTCAAGTCTCTTTTGAACCTGGAGCCTCATGCATGCTAGGCAAGTGCTTGACTAGTCCCAGTCTCCATGTCTCTTGATCAACATATTCCTGAGAAGTTACTCTACAACACCCATGCCTGCCTCCATTGTACACATGTGCATAAACATCCAACCAAGAGGACCATCACACATGAAAAGCTTCCATAGTTAAAATATGTGGCAGAGAAATTAATGCCTGAAAGATTTAACAACTGGCAAGGAGTAAAAGAGATTTCCTCGCCTGTCTCTAATCTATGGAGCCTGCAAGATATAAAAATTACACAATAAGGGAACAATACAACCTCTAGGTTTTCTCTTCCTCATATGTTGTTGAACACTCCATGGGTAGTGAATCATTCTGTTGCTTTAAAGCACAACCACAAGGAAGAAACATTCATAGTTCACAAATCACAATCATGGTAAAGAAGGAAAACTAAAGTTAGCTTAAACTTGCCAGTATGGCTGCTGTACCACAGAGCAAGATGTAAATAATGACTAGTGTGGACAGCAACAAAACATCATTTTCTACTATAGCGGTCTTGCTGTTATGTACTTTATCATGTGATGAACTCTAGAAGCATCTCTTAAGGGAACTGTGGAGTGGAGGTTTGAATTTCTTTGGAAACACTGTTGCATTGAAGGAATATGTAAGGGTTGTGGGAGCGCCTGGTCTATCTTTGAAAAAGAGATTCATAAAAGGGGCATGGAAATCTGCCTGATGACTGGTACCTATGGGGAAAAGATGGGAGCACTTGAGATCTTGGTCAACAGGAAGTACCTCAGGAGGAGGGCATAAGGTTGGCCAATGAGAACACATCGTGGTGCATAGTCAGCATATAAACAGGAAGGCCTGGAAACTCTTACAGGCCATTTAAGGCTGCTTGACTTGCTATTGCTTTGCACCATCACTGCTCATCCCTGCCTCGCTTGGAATGAAAGATTGTAGCTGAGACTTGTGGTCAAGGTTGGGCGGAACCCAGGTAAAAAGCTGCAGCCCGAGACTGAGGCCCCACTGATTTGGTGGGGCAGATGGATGGAAGAAACCAAGACCCGAAGCAGGAGTGTGGCAGGAAAGCATTGAGGCTGAAGAGGGCAGCATGGGCCCTGTGAAGGTTCAACCACTCAAACAGATGGAAGACTCAGCAGCCTCAAGTGAGTGTGCAGTGATGCCAGCTCCTAGGATGCTGGTGCAGCATGTGACCTGGGCGGCAAGCTCAGGTGGGTAGAAGAGGCTGCAGCGCAGGACCTGCCCAGAGGAGGTTTGTAAAAACCGGATGGGCTGAAGAGACCACAGAAACAAGCAAGGGGTGCAGCAGTGGAATACAGTACCTGCCCCATGTAGGTTTGGCAGTCTTGCACAGAGGAAGCCTGGACCCCCAGTGGGAGTGAGGTGGCAGCCATGGCCATGCCAGAGCCAGGTGAGCACTGCACTTGTTGCTGATTGCTATGTCCCCTGAGTGTGCTGATTTGGATGGACTGCTGACCAGTTGCCCCAGGGACTTGTGCCTGAGAAGGATCCTTCTAATGCACCTCGGGTTGGAAGGTGTGTAGAGATTTTTTTAAAGGTTTTTTTGAGGCTTTTTAAGTGTTTTGAGATATTAATAAATAGTTATATAAGGTACACCAACAGAACTACAAAAAAAGGGGGGTAGAGTTCACCGGTAATCCAGACTGTGAGAGAAGGAAAATAGAAGTTAGTATTTACAGAGTTAGTTACAGTATGAAAAGGTCAACAAGCATGTTTCACAAAAATGTGCATATGCATAGCACTTCTGAACTATACTTGATTTTTATATTTTGTGTTTTACCATAATAAAAAAGTGACCACATTCAAGATAATATTCCATTGACTCTTTAATCTGAGAGAAGCATCAGACATGCGATCAAATTCAATTTCCATACTAATATGAGAATGTTCAGATATGAATGCTGATATTTGGTTGAATGCTAAAAGAGAATACTCAGTTATAATTTATGAACATAAGTGAACAAGCAGGCCCACTTCTGGTCCCCAAAACTATCTTCAAACTGTCTACTTCTTGAATAAGCTCCACCAAGGCATCATCTAGTCCCATTTAATGTTATTTATTTAGATAAGTGTTACTGTCATCTCAGCTAAAGTCAATTAAATCAAATTATCACTTAAAATGTCTAATGTTCTGCAAAAAAAAAATGTTCACACCAGGTATGGTGACACATAACTTTAAATCCAACACTTGGTACAGAAAGAAAGGTGAACCTCTGGGAATTCCAAGCCAGCATGGCTACATAGGGAGACCCTGCTGTAAACAAACAAACAAAAACCATGTTCAAGGACCACTAATGTTTCCAAGGAAAACTTCTGTGAATTCTCTATAGTGAAACCACTCTCTTTCCTTAGCATATCTGGCCAAAGGTGGTACATTTGTTACATCCCACAGCTGATAAAAAGCTACTTAGGGGCAATAGTAGCATATTGGCTTCTTGATGCCACTATTCCCGCTTAATTCTCAAATTTTTTTTATAGAGAAGGAGAGGCTCAGAGAAGTGGAGACCCTACTAGAGACAGACTAGAATCTGGACTAACTCCACGATCAATAGGCACTGGAGACTATACCACAGCATCTAACAATCAGATGCAACCTCTCCAACAGCTCGCTTGTCTACCCATGAGGCCCCTGTGTCCTAGAAGAGCAGAGCTCAAATGTGAGGAGAA
Source organism: Lophiomys imhausi (assembly GCA_907164525.1). Classification (NCBI taxonomy): domain Eukaryota; kingdom Metazoa; phylum Chordata; class Mammalia; order Rodentia; family Muridae; genus Lophiomys; species Lophiomys imhausi. The sequence continues at coordinate 1,130,663 of CAJQZJ010033939.1, forward strand.
AAGGGGAACTAACTTTGGACTGTGCTCTCCCTACAAACCAGCCCCCACCCTCTGAGAGATGTGCACAAGGTGACCTCACCTGGAAGCTGGCTTCTGCCTCACCATTAGATGATAAGAATGCTGGGCAGCTCCTAATAAATGTTGCTGAATGTGAGAAAACTACCCAGGGTCACTGCTAATGAGAAAGCCAGAACATCTTGCCACCAAGGTACAGAATGTTTACCTAATAAATCTTACAGATTTAACACAACCCAAGATCAGGAGGTTACTATAAAAAAACAAACAAAAAAAATTCAGTCACACCAGCCTAACAATCTACACCATTACCTCTATATCCCTAAAAAGATAACACATAAAGTTGTGGCAACAAAACAAGACAAATGTAAAAAAAGAAAAGCTATCCTAAAAACATGAATGCTTCCTTCTTAATATTTTGATGGCAACACGTGAGCACTACTGTGTTCGAGGATACTCCTCACTTCGGCGTGCCTTAACTTTATTCATGTAACTTTAAGTGAGGTAAGTACACAGCAGAGAAGTCCCCAACCCGAGTGAAACAGGCAACCAAATTCAGTAAAGATCCTCATATCAGGTCCAAAAGAATTATAATAGCAATACAAAAAGCACATGATGGGAGAAAGCGAACAACACACCTGTCTTTTTGCAGCATGTATGATGGGTTTCCAGGAAGGCACAAATACATCTTGTACATACATATCTTGTATGTATGTGCCTGCATGACGATAGTCCCAAATGTCTAGGTTAAAATTAAGTACAGAAACAGTATCGATATGCAGGGTATTTTCTTTGCCAGAGTAAAAAGTATAAAATTCCCTTACTTTAGCTTTAACATAAATTTGATAATTTATCTCACACTAATTATAAACCCAGATAATATCAGACAGGGCTAAACTCAAGTTTATGAATATATAACTTATGAATTAAAGAAGAGTTTGCCAATCGATTTGAGTATAACTAAGGGTTATGCTTAAGCTTCTTAACTGAATTAATATACTGTCAGACAATTGATAGAACTATAAATCTAACAATTACAGCAAATCACTGTGGGCTGCTATTTGGCAGCAGTGAAAGATCCTGGCTTATAGATCTGGTACAATGGGGGGAACAGGGGAACAAAGGGAGAGATCAGAAAACAGACTGGAGTTCGGAGGAAAGAGGAAGCAAAACCATCACACGGATTTCCCTGAACAAGTGTGAGGTTGCCTGGGGTAAATCAATTACATTTTTAAAAAGTGTATATTAGCCGGGCGGTGGTGGCGCACGCCTTTAATCCCAGCACTTGGGAGGCAGAGGCAGGCGGATCTTTGTGAGTTCGAGGCCAGCCTGGTCTACAAAGCGAGTCCAGGACAGCCAGAGATATTCAGAGAAACCCTGTCTCGAAAAACCAAAAAAAAAAAAAAAAAAAAAAAAAGTGTATATTATGCCAGTTACTGGAGAAATTGTCCTTATGATCAACAGGAAAGGGGGAAAGCCTGATATACAGGGCAAGAGCTATATGCTGGAAAATATATGTGAGGCATTATGAACAGCAGAAGGGCTAAGGCCTGATTCTTGACAAGGCTAGGGCCTGATTCTTGACAAGGTGCTAAGCTTCACAACTTGATATCTGAGGTAGGAATTAAAGGGGAAGTGACCAAGAGACACACAGAAGTATGGTCTATTTGAGAACAGAAAGTTGAAACACCACGAAAATGAAAATCTAAAAAGGAGAGGGGAGAAGACTCACAGCACAAACAATCCAAGGGAGAAAAGAATTTGAAGTAAGACAGGAACATGGAGCCCAAACATTGCAAGACGCCACAATAATAGCCACATAATAACTCCAGTATACCTACTAGAGATAGAAAGGGCAACTACAGCCAAATTCTAGCCAGTTAAGTGGTTGAGAATATGGACCTATCTAGTTTATATTCATCTTTCAATAACAAGTGTTAGGTTAAAAAGAGGGTATTAGAGTTTAGGTGAATGCTGGATTTAGTTTTTTGTTTTTTTTTAAGTAAAAAAAAATTATTGAATGATTAAAAGGTAGCAAAAGAGACAGACAGTTGGGCTGAATTTCATCTTATCAATTCAGAAAGATGTGATCATGAATGATTCACAAATACTCTATGCCCTGATCTGCTAATTGCAAACTGTATGATCTGGGAGCTATGTGCTTGTCTCCAGCAGGGACTTAAACCTTATTCATCTTGGTAGCCTCTGGCACCTGGTAACTGTGTCTAACACATGGTGCACTGCTCAATTAATGTTTGTTGAATAAAATTACTTAATCTCTCTGGACTTCAATTTCCACCTCTGTTAAAAAGAAGAATTGGCTAGATCTAAATGATGTTCCTTCCAGCTGTAAATGCCCATCAGCCTAGGAATGTTACATTAAATGGGTCAATTCCCTATGATTCTTTGCCATGTTGTACAATTCACATTCAACCAAGGGCATGAGAACATCAAAGCTGTGCCAGCAGCCTATGAGTGAGATTACGTGCATTCTTGAGTGGCTCCTTTGAGGTGGAAATGTTTCCCATTAAATCAGGTCAAAGAAAGGAAATGGCAGGTAAGGCACTTTAGAAAATGTGATGGCATAGCTTTTTCCATCCTCCCCACCCCCAGCACTGTCAGTCGTTCCAAACATGGACACTACATGGAAATCTTCAAAATGGAAAAGACACCTTTAAAAGTTTATTTTAAAAAACTCAAAGGCAATAAATCTGTAAAAAGTCTTAGATCTTCTAGGGCCAAGCTGTTTAAAAGTTTTAATCCCAGTTGAGAACTATGGAGGAATGAAAAGGAAAGAGACAGAAGGAAAAGAAAGTCACTAGAGTACATGTAGCTCCTGGGGTGGAAAAAAAAGCGCAATGCATGGCTGTAAGACTAACCACCAAGTGAACAATCAGCTTCTCATTATGATAAAGAATGAAACAGCCTTGGGTCAGAAAGCGCCGTGTACATACTGTGAAAAAGAAGAAATGTCAGACATTACCTGAGTGATGAACTAGGACCCTCAAATGGTGCCCTCCTTGCTCCACCACCAAGCTTAACCAGGTTAAGTGAAGAAATCAATAGCTAGCAAAGTGACAGTTATTTTAGGACAAAACTACCACCTCATAAGTTACCAGTCTCTCTACTTCTAACACTAGTGGCTCCTCAATTCTTTCCAGTTCAATGTACAAAATTTAAATATTAAATAAAAGATAAATATACATATAAAAATCTCATCCAATGGAATTCTGAACAGAAGGGAACAATGCCAGCAATTTAAATCTAGGCTAATCCACCAGATATATCATAATTACATAAGTTTTATTAACAATGCTTTTGCCTGAGACCATTTCTAAACATTAATCACTCAAAAGGCCACATATTCATAGTTGGTGGATTATATTACTTGGTCTTCTCTAGTTTTTATACTAATCAACAAATATTTAGTTGACCATTACGTCAATCTATTCAAACAGAAATAATATAGCATTGTGTAAAACTTACTGTAAGAGAAAAGAAATTTCAGCCATACAAAAGGACCAAACCCTTCTCATCACACAGATACTTTAAAACTGTCTGCTGGGGTGAGAGAGAAGGCTCAATGGGCAAAGCTGCTTGCCACTGAGAAATATGAGCCCTGAACTCAGGAAAAGGTGGAAGGAGGGACCTCCACCACAAGTTGTATTTTGACCTCCGTAGTGCATGCATGATGTGTATACACATGCACACACCCACACACAGTATTAATTGTCTATCTGAATAGCTACTATCTTAGAGTTTCTAAAGCATATGCTGATGTTGTAAACTGACTGTTGGTGTAGTCAATTGTAGTGGCAGAATTTCAGGAACAGTGTGATAAAGAGCTATACCTTTTCCACTTCTGCTGTCATTGCCTTGAAAACATCTCTTTGTAAATTATCATTATTTTCTTCATCTAATTTAGCTCTAGTAAAGCTAAACTGTTCAAGAGGAGAGAAGATAAAAGAATAAAGCAAACATTAATGGCTGTGCTTATTTTTTATTCCATTTTATTAAGAGCTTTATGTGGTGTTCAATAATTAGATATTATCCTTTCCAACCATACGCCAACGCTGTAACCTAAGAGTTTGCAGTGGCAAGGCCTTAGAGGAGTAAGATATTGTTCCAAAGGGCAGATGAACAGGTGAATAAAACTGATGAGAAAAGGGAGTGCCCAGATATTCCCTCCATGAAAGATGAGGAGAAATTACAAGCAAATATACGTATTTGAACAAACCATAGATTGTTGTCTTATTCAGTCAACTCCACAGGTTGTGTGTACAGTATCAAGTACAGATAAACTTAATCACTTCATTTCTTTGCAAAGTTAAATACTCCATTTTTAGACAGCACACGTGTACATGCACACACACACAGGCAACTACGAAAAATATAGCAAACGATCAAAGGAAAACCAACAACAGATCAAAAGAAAGGCAGGCATGAGGATAGAGTCCTCGGGGTGAGCTGTTCCCTGGAATCCCGGTCTCTATGGCTTATCTCTTACTACAAATCAGGAGGACACATGGTTAACAAAAGGTGGACAAAGAAATTGTTTCAAATGAGATTTTAAATGAGTCATGCTTAGTAACCAAGACAATTTCATTTACTTATCTAACTGAAGAATGTATTTTATCTAAGAGGCCATTAAGAAGACATTGCATATGCCTAAAATACACAACGATCAATTTAAAACAAAATTCAAGAGAAAATTATATGAGCATGAAACAGACCATGAGCTCTACATTTACTAAACTCAGCCCTCAATTTTTAAGTTTCCATGTGGCAAAAGCCTGGATCATTAGGTATAATCAAGAAGTTAAGCCTTAGAAAAAGGCAAGGCATAAACAAAAACCGGATGTCAACAAATCATATAAAACTAGTCTGGCTCCATGCTTGAGGCCAGGGAAAGCATCCTGAAAAATGTCCCTCCTATTTTTTAGATGTCTTTTCTAATGCAAGTAGATATGAAGGTAGAAGCTGAAATTTTCTTCTGTGACTGCTTGGAAAGCAGAAAGGCCTAGGAAGGCCCGAGACTAAATAAAAAGGCAGCATAGCAGAGGTTATTAAGGCAGCTACAGCCACAATCTCAATACAACTTAAATTCAATGATCTGTGCCAAGAGTCAGATAATAGAAAAATTTAAGTATCCAATATATATTGTCCTTAAACACTATCCTGTCAGCCACCATTAAATACCATTTTGCTAGCTTGTAAAATTGATATTTCATATCTAGGGAGTGTACAATTAATTGATAACTATGGGAAAGAATTCAAGGCTTTAGACACACATCTGAGGTTTTGCAAATAAACATTAAGAATGAATTCAATAGCAAGAATGCTAACTAAATTTCATGACTATCGAACTTCTAGCAATTACAGTCACCCAGAAAGATACTGAACTGTTAAATTACTTTCAGGGCAAAAGGCTTAAATGGCTCAACTCCCTAGTGGCCATCACAGGTAATATTTCTTAAAGAATGTCATCTCGTAATTAATAAACTTGTAAAAAGCATCTCCTTTCTTGAGTAGAATGTATCAGATGACATCAATCAATATCATTTCTGTGTGTGTAATTGGACTCAGCTCATGATGCAAGCAGTCATTAAACAATCTTGGGGGAGGCTGCATGTCTCGTCCTTGCCCACTGCCCTGTTCATCTTCCAATTAATGTCTTCTTGGTCATCTTTCTCCCTCCCATGGTCCTCAGAATGCCTGCCTGCCTTTCACACCTATCCATCCTTTAATGTTGAGTTTCTGTAGTCCTTACTGCTGTCAAGGTGCTCGTGGCTTTCCCTCAGCTATTCTCTTCCTGTACATTCTCCCTTCCAACAAGTCAACCCTTAGGCACTGCTTTCCCCCTTCACGACCACCCTCAAAATCCCAATATCTCTGTCTATTTCAATATGTTCAAGGAAACACATGTCAGGGAGCCTGGGACTGATGAGGTGATGTCCTCCCCAGTAGTCACAAAATGAAAACATGAAGAACAATGTGCTAAGTCCTCGCTGGTAAATTACTCCAGATTGAAGGAGAGTCCATTACTCTGAAATTATGCCTTTTGAGAAATAGTTCTTCATTCTTTCACGAACTCTTGTCAGACATAGAGGGTAGACACACACTTCTCTTTAGCTTTTAGACCTGAAGATGAGCTCATTTTCCAGAGGGAGGAAAAGGAGGCAACAGCAAAGAACAGAGGGTTCAGGAAAAATGAACAAGAGTAATTCTGGAAGGGAGCCAGGGCACCAATCACGAAGAGCCCAGCTTTGTTTGTTCATCAGAGATATTAGCCAGTGGGCGGTAAGGGGGAAACTTTTGGGAAGAAAAGGTGTCACAGTTTGAATTTTACAGAAATGGAAGAAGATAATATTTGAAAAAGGGAGTCCAAAGCTGTATAATAAGATAGGAGATGAACTAGGCTTCCCTAGTTTGTGGCAGGGGCGGGGGGGGGGGTGTCCTGGGACAATGCAGCTTACCTCTGTTGTCTATGTCCATATAACATGATTACTATAAAACATGATCTAGGCACAGAAGTTCACAAAAGTGGGCAGTGTTCTGTTCATTATGTTTGCTTTGTAACATACAGACATTTTCAACCTCCTGACCATAGGCCACCTATAGCAGCATTAGATACTGAAATGAAGATAGCCCAACATAAAATTGTACATTTATTTAAAATAGTATCCCTTTTTTGGTAAAACTTTTTTTTTAGTGATTTTAATGAATGATTCTCAAATATAAACTTTGCACATAATAATGTCATGTTACAATGCCAAAAGATTAGGCATATCTATTAACATCAATCTAGGTGTGGCAGTAGCTTTCTATAAATATCTAAGAACCCTCAATAGTCCCATAACATGTTCCCTATCAATACAACTAAAATGTCAACATAAAAAAGTGGAGACAGCTTAGAGAAATGACTCAACAGGTAACACCACTGGCTCTTTTTGTCAGTTCCCAGCACCTACACGGTGCCTCACAAGTCTGTAGGTCTAAGTCTGAAGGGATCAGACAACCTCTTCTGGCCTCCCTGGCACAACACATATGTAGTTCACAGACATACATTCAGGTAAAATACCCATATACATAACAATAAATAATAAACACTTTAGCCAGATGTGGTGATGGCTTAATCTCAGCACTTGGGAAGCAGAGGCAGGTGCATCACTATGAGTTAAAGGCCAGTCTGTCTACACAGTGAGTACACCAGAGAGATGTCCTGTTTCAAGATAAAACAAAACAAAACAGAGGAGATGAGTCCTTATTTTTATGCACAGTAAGTTCAATTTTTATGGTGCATTTTCATATTGGAGTCTTCAAATCATAGCATATAAAGATCTGGTTGTAGAGCCCATTCAATAAATACTTGATAATTAAACATGTTTCCCCTCATGAAATGTCACAAGAGGCAAATGAGCAAGAATAAACACAGCAAGTATATCTACTACAAGAACCATGGAAACAAGTGTGGGTTTGTGCTTGGCCCACAGCCTCCTTTGGATTCAGCAACCTCAGTCATCAGTATGGTAAATGCACCCAACCTCTCTCAAGCACTGGTCTATAAAATCTAAAAATGGAAGGAAATCCATTTCTCCATAACATCAAATGACTCCCTGGCAGCAAGAAGCTGTGATTAGCCTGTTAACAAAATATTCATCACAGGAAAATGAAAATCACAGTGTTCTACCAACCACTGCTACCTGACCAATCTTTGTCAATCACCAAGGAGAGGTAGTCTGTTCCTCATGAGTAAACACATCTGTATCTAGTAAGGCTTCAAAAATTAAAAGGTCTGAAGAAGAGAAAATCTGGGATACTGCAGAGTTTAGGCAACAGCTGTCCAAGATCACTTCCATGACTGTGGGCACATCTGGCTCAGTGTCTGCTGGAAACAGCAACCACAGTTCTGCATATCCAAATGAAAAGACATGCTGAGCTGGAAGGCGACTCACACATGCTCAGCAGGTGATGCTGTGACCAACCTTTAACAGAAATAAAGCTGGAACTATTTCCCTTACTTCCAGGAAATGTCATCTTACCACCAGTCCCCACACTGTATCGAATTAAAGAAGTAACTAGCCCAATACATTTCTGCTCCAGTCTTTTTCTTCCCTACCTATAGAACTGGGCCGGGCGTGGTGGCACATGCCTTTAATCCCAGCACTCAGGAGGCAGAGGCAGGCAGATCTCCGTGAGTTTGAGGCCAGCCTGGTCTACAAAACGAGTCCAGGACAGTCAGAGCTGTTATACAGAGAAACCCTGTCTTGAAAAACAAAACAAACAAACAAACAAACAAACAAACAAAAAAAAGTGGGGAAAAAGATAATGCTTCACCCACTGGGTCCTTCTATTCTTTGCCATTCCCATAGGAAGTAAATATGAAGCAGATGAAAATCTCAGTCCAGACTATTGAAGAAGGCCAGGAGCTCCAGTGTGCAGTCATACAGAGGTTCCAAGTGGACTGTGGCTACTTCTTTTTCCTTCCATACAATGTTAAGGACCTAATAGGCTGATTGAATCATGACTCACTTGCCAAATTAAAAATCATTACTCTGTACAGTAGCCAATTAAATTCTATTTTCAGCAAACTAACAACTCGTATCTGCCCCATAGGACTGTAACCTATGACAGAATGAGGTTTAAGTAGAAAAATAAACTCCCAGAGCTGCTTGAGATATCATAACCTCAAAGGAATTACATCCTGTCTGAAGAGCAGAATCTTATCGGCATTCCCAGGGAGAATGCAGTAACCGAGCACAGCTTTGCACACTGCCTTGTGCAGTGAATCACAGAGACTTCTCAGATGAAGATTCTACTAAAATAGCTTCACCTTTCTCCCTGAAAATAAGCAAACCTCAGCTGTGACTGTACTCAACAACAAATTGAACTCATCTTTGCTTAGGAGAGGTGGTCAGAAACAACAGGGTACAGCCTGGTGGTAAAGTTACTGTCTGGTATATGAAGAGATCCTGGGCTTGATCACCGGCACTGCCTTCCCCCTTACACACACA
>CAJQZJ010033939.1:1139701-1207868 GCA_907164525.1 Lophiomys imhausi
ACACACACACACACACACACACACACACACACACACACACACACACACATGAGAGATCCTGGGCTTGATCACCAGCACTGCCTTCCCCCCCCGCTACACACACAGAGAGACAGACACAGACACACACAACACACACACACACACACCAGGAGAGTCAAAAGGTAAATAAGATGCTAGACTAAGAACTGTTGCTGAGAATGTGGCTAAGAAGGGTGAAATGCGGGATATCCAAAGGAGGGTCAAAATACTGCAGGTTGACTCCGAGGATACCTAAGCAGGGACTGGCTATCTCTCAGATAAATGCCACACAACTCAGGCTAAACTGTTGTGGGACTGATCAGAAGAGAAAAAGGGGAATCCAGACCAGGTTCTGAAAACAGCTACTAGATTTCTCTATCTTGGGTTCCCCCCTCTGTGAAATATTATTGTGAAAGCTCAGGTATGATTCCTGTATATTCATAAGACTGAAAATACAAACTTACTTTAGGGCATTTTTTTTTTCTGAAGAGACACTTCATTATGACTACTTTTGCTTTGGTTATTAATAAGAGAAGGGAAGTTCTATTAGATACAGGGGGCATTTGGCTACCTTGCTCTGTGTAAGGATAATCAGGAGATATTCCTTGGATTATCTCCTAGAATAGGACTGGGAAACAGGACTGGGGGTTAAAAAAAAAACCCAAAAACATGTCAATCAAGTCACGAAGGTTCACAGCCAGATTTCTATTCTGAATGAAAAGTCCAGAAACAAAAGTATTTATGGAATAATAATTTGTTAGATCCTTTTCTAATACCTATGGAACAACAACTCTGCCATTATCTCTGGCCTGGCAAGTTGAAAGAACTGTGATGAATTAAAATTACAAAGGAAGGCAGCCACAATGGCTTACTCCAAAACTTGGGAGGTTAAAAGAAGGGGACTGCTGTCATTTGAGACCACCCTGGGCTACATACTGAACTCTAAACAAACCCGATGTACAGTATAAGATCCTGTATCTATCAACCAACTAACACCAACCAGCCAACCAATCAATCAGCTTTAAAATTATAAAGGAAATTCAATGATTATAGCCATATATAAACCAGCTCCATTTTTCTCTAACTCACTAGTTCAAATTTATCAGTTAGAATAATAGATGTATTTTAAAAACAAAACAAAACCAGGCAAGATAATTGCAATAAGGTATAGACAACTTTAGCATGAAGCACTTAATACACTTATAATCAGTGTATACAAAGATTTAGAGCAATGCATTATTTTAAGGTAAATTTAAATGGTCTCAACATTTTATGTATCAAATACTCCACAGAATCACAGCACCCATGGGTTGGTTATATGGGTACCTGAAAGTCTTTTCATATCTACTCCAGGTTCCTACCACATGGTTAATGAACCAGCATTTGCCTGAACTCTTCAATGAAAGGATGGTAGCATACTTCTGTGGATACCCACTCTTACCAGACACCTTTTCTTAGACAGTTCTTTTTTTTTTCATGTTAAGCAAAAATATGATTCTGTATGTCTGATCTGAGTTGTGCTGTCTGCTGTCCTGCAGGAAACCCCCTCAATGTTTCTCACTGACTAGGAAGGGTCAGTGTCTCTGTAGTATAGGCTAACAAGGAAGTCATAAAACTTAAGTTTTTTATAGCTCAGTAGGATTCTAAACGCTACCAGAATCATAAAGAACTGACTTTTCAGCCACAGGACAGTTCAGGCAACCAGATCCCCAGTGCACTGTTAAATCATTCTTCGGGAACTTGGCTGCCTGTTGCTCAGCTCCTCTAAATGACCCAACTGGATAAAAAGGAATCTAAAATTAAGGATTTTGTCTTCTTGTTCTCTAATTTGTCGGTTACAGCACTGAAACAATTTTGGCAAAAGAGATAAGACAGACTAATGGTGTCATTATGATTAGTGAGCTAAACTCTAGACAGAGACACTGAGACAGGCTTTCATTATGTTAAAAAGGGAAATTACAATGATATCTTTGAAGGGGTAGTGATTCTAAGTCCAAATTTGAGATGTCAAAGAAAACAGAAATACAACAATACTGAAATACTATTAGGAGTTCTACTCATGCTCTGAACAAACTGGCCTCGCAGGGCCTCACATGGTCACCATAACATCACATGGACCTCTGCAAGGTCTTCACAATTTTGATACCTTATTACCCTAACCACAAAAAAAAACAAAAACCAAAATAAAACTGACTCAGGTACTTAGCCTACTGCTTCTTTTAAAGACTACTGCCCTATTTACCATGAAATTCTCTGGTGCTTTACATATTGGTTCAATTTTCCAACCAGAAACCACCATATCTACTTAGTGTATGAAAGTAATTACAAGATAAAATTTTAAAAATGACAAATATTTCAAAATATGACATAATATTTCAGTCCATTTAGGGGGAATTTTCAAGTAACAAACAATTTTTAAATTTTCTACTGCATCAAGGAAAAAGACTTCTCCTTCCACACTATAAAGCACCTGTTTATGGCCTGCAAGAAATCACTCTACATACTGGGGAAACAAAATGAATCAAACATGAATCCTAACTTCAAAGATGCTAAAATTCTGGCAGTGGAGATGAACCACACCCTACAATGTGAGACAAAAAAATAAAAAATAAAAGGAACATAAAACAAGATGTGGATCAATTCTAGCAGCAGCTCAGCAGGACAGAAGGTTCCATAGCCCTGCCTGCTGAATACTGAAGAGTGGGAACAGCTACCCAGACAGAAAAGAGCAATTCAGGTAGGAACAGAACAGGAAAATTAATGAAAAGAAAGCATGAAGCATGCACGGAAAACAATCTGACTTGGGAAGTGGTGCTATTCTGTTCAACAATTAAATTGCTGCCAGTTTGGGTGGGTCAAATCTTCAGCAGTCATGACTGTCCCACCGAGCATCTTGGGCCCTACCCACTAAGTGTTTCCAGTGACATACATATATAGTGTCCCCAAACACCCAAACTTCTCTTACGAATCACGCTAAAAGCCAAGCACACATAAAGAAATAGATATGGAAGCAGAGGCCATAACATGGGCCTATAGGAGGCAGTTCTCTTTGGCTGTGAAATGCAAAGCTTTTTAACAGTTTGGCATGAGTAGCAGGATCAGGTGTATTTCTGGAAGATTAACTTTACCATATATCTAACTAGATTAGAGAAAGAAACAACTACAAAGAAAGAGTCAATTCAGAGGCATTTGTAATAGTAGAAGGAATACGTATTAGAACCAGAAATGTTCAAAAGGTGTTCTATTTAAGAGCACACAGTCCAAACAGATTTTAAATGACTCCAACAACCATGAACCCCTAGCTTTCATGATTTCCTCTAGTGTAATATGTCACTACCACTCTTGTCAGAGAAAGAAAAGATTTCTTTATGTGCTGTGATAATCCCCTGCCACCACTGAAAAGCTGAGCTATGAGTTTTTGCATAGGAAAATTTGTATGCAAGTATCCACGTAGGTAGGTACCTTGTCTTATTACACACAGACTAATTAGGAAGCAAATTATTTGTGAAGATATTAGCATAACAAATCAAATTAAAATGACACTTGAGAATAAGCCATTCAAAATCAAAGTGAAGAATATTAGGATAAATCTGTCAATGGAAAGAGAAGAAACAAAAAATTCAGACCTACGGGAAGAAGCCAACAGCTCTCAGCTAGGTGAGCTGCATAAATAGTAAATGAAGAGCTAAAGGTTGCACTTAAGCACCTAAGGGATCCAAAGTGAACTACAAGAGTCACTAAATAAGCTTGAGAAACATTAAATATATTAAATATATATACTTAATGTTTGAATGCCTAGCACGCGCAGGCACTATGAAATCCATTCAATATTCATACTAAGAATTACAGTATCACCATTTTACAGACAAAAGAAAAGTAGAATGCAAAGAAGTTTGATGGTCTTTACTAAGTTATACAAACAGACTTAAAACCCGGCTCAGTCTGATTTTAAAACTACACTGTTTCTACAATAGTTGACTCTGAAATTACTGTATATCAAAGCAAGCCATCATGTAAAAGACACAGGTAGACAAGAATAATAAAGAAAAGGAGGAATGTGAGAAAGTAGGCACAAGAAACCCTAGGAAGAGAATAAGAACTACCAGCATGGGCAAACATGACCATGAAGAAAGCAGAAAAAACCTTTGGGCTATCTTCCAGATAAAGTAAAGCAGAGGTACAGACCAAGAGGAAAAGATAAAAAAGAAAAGGAATAACTTTCATGAACTTTTAAAGATTTTACTCTAAGTCTGATATATTATGAAAAAAATATTATGCAGCAATATTCAAAGAAAAATCTCAAAATAGACTGGTTTTCTCACAGGGGCTTACAGATACACTGCATTCTCTTTCAGTCTTTCAAAGGCTTTCTACTCTACAGACTCCTGTGGATCTACTCATTCAAATAAACATTTTTCTTGAGTTTTATTTTATTATTTTATAATGTTTATTTGTTACTTCAAGTTACATCTCCATCACAGTTCCTTCCCTCCATCACTCCTGGTCCCACCCTCCCACTCTCTCCCCCTTCTCCTACCTATCCTACTCTTCCAGTGTGGGTTGCCCTACATAGCAGCCCCCTAAGTTCATCACTCAAATGAGCTGTCACATCCTATTTAAACTCAGTAATAGCAGGTAGGCAGTGCCTCCTTTCACCCATTTCTTGTACAGGGAATCTCTTGTGCTCTGTGCAGAAGCATCACCTGCCAATAAAAATCTGATTGGCCTATTAGCTGAGACAGGCAATAGGAGGTTGGAGATCTGGTAGAAAGAGTGGAATTCTGGGCTAGAGTAGGCGAGAGAGGAGGATTTGCCCCAAACTCTGAGGAAGATAGAAGCATGAAACATAGGAGAGGTGACTAACCATGTGGCACTCATAGAAAATAATAAATGGGTTTAATAAGTTATGAGCTAGTTGGAAATCATATCTAGCTATATGGCCTAATCATTTATTCATAAATAATAAGCCTCCAAATTGTTATTTCTGGGAACAAGAGGCCAGGTAGAAAAGCATGTGGTTACAGATGGCCACATCTATAATTCCTGACTCTACCTTCATCACACCCGTGGAGTCAGGATTCCTGTACCATGGACCCTGAACATCTGAGGAAGAAAACCCACCTGAAGTTGTGGTACAAAAACTGTGAAATGTTTCCTCTACCAAAGCCTGCTAATGATAAGCGATCAAAACTGCTCTTCAAGAACTCCCAGAGCTTATTTCTGCCATCTTATTTATATAGAATGTAAAACCAGTCTAATATCACTATTTATCTCTAAATCTAATCCCTGTGCCAAATATGAGCTTGGTTTGCCTCGTGGGCCACCTGCTTGCTTCCACCCTATGGGGAGGTGGGCAAGATAGCAAGGACTAACAGTGTGAAACAGCCGAAACAACTGACTTTCCTCCAAAGGGGTTGGGTCACTGGATAACTTCTTAACCTAACAGTTACAAAATTCACTCAATTGTGAATAAAGACAAAAAGGGTGCTAATGACTGACAATCATATGACCACACAGGAGAAATGTATCAAATGTTGTGGGTGACAACGAGTGTAACGGAGAAGGCCATGGTGTTTTAAAAACTAACTGATCCCTGAGCAGAATCTTCTTTTATGAGTTGGAGTGAAATGGGACTGAGCTGGAGTAGGCTTAATCTGGGGACAAGAAGAACTAGGACGACACCAACGCCTTCCTTCCTACTGCTGGCCATCACCGTTACCTCAGGCCTTATACGGAAGGACCCGCTTCATGCCACCCAGAACTCTGCTGTCTAAATGAAGAGTACCTGAACCCTGCTTCTCCACCCTCAGAAACTTCACTGTCATTGACAACTGCACAGATTTTGTAACTGCTGGATTATGACGTTATCTAGTGTGCTAAGAGGGATCACAGTAACTGTGGCTGCTTCACACATCACTCACTCACCCCCAGAGAGTGGAGACAAGTAGGTGGACCACCAGGTAAACCAAGCCGGTATCTGGCACAGGTATTAAATTCACAAGGACACTGTTCCCTGTAATTTCCTTGCAACATCTATATATACACAAACTAGCCACTGACTTATTTTACATAATGTTACAATCACAGGGCTACTGACTTATTTTACATAATGTTACAATCACAGGGCTACTCTGCATTATTCCTAAGACCTTGAAAAGCTTAGTTTTACCCAGAAAACTGCTGTAATATAAAACTTCCCCAAGAGCACTGATTTTCTACTTGAAAGCATTACTACCCCCTACATTTACCAGCTTCTTAAAACAAACACTGAAAAAATACAGCGACAAGAAAGCATAGGCAAAAATAAGCTATTTTCAATGGATAATCAACTTGGCACTTTCAAGCCATGAAGAAAAATGGCAGCTCCTTTCATTAGAGTAATTTTAAGGAGGGTCCTATGCTTAGAGTCAATTCAAACAAATGAACTGCTCAGGATCTACCAGGTTCTGCTCTAGAATCAACAATAGGGCAGAAGAAATGCTGAGTTCATGCTAGGTGTTTAACAAGCAGCTTTAAGGGGCGGAGCAACATGGGGTGCCAATCACTACTTAAAATAAGAGCTCGCTTCCGAAAGTAACAGCTCATTCCAAGGATTCTATGACAAAGACTTAAGCATTTAACAAACAAACGAACAGGGCAGAGAAAGCAAGATTAGAGAGATTTAAACCCAGCTATGGAAAGACAATAAATTTATGACATGAAATAGTAACAATAAAGCCATGTTTTAGAATAGAAAAATAAAAATAGTTCAGCAAACATGAATATTTTCTAAAGTAAAATATCCAAATACAGAAAATTGAGAAATCATCTAAAAGCCACAAACAAAAGAAGACAAAAATATGTAGCCAATAAGGTAAGTCTTGCCCTCTTATCAAGGAAACTTCTCTCTGCAACAGACGGAGACCATTCCAGGAAACTAAAACAATCGAAATGCAGAGCTGTGGAGGCCAGTACCAGCTAAAACATCTAGAACACAACTCGCACACACAAACTGCTCAGGGATCATTGCCGAAGAGGGGCAAAAAGATTTTAAGAACCACAAGAACAGGGAGTTTTCCATGAGATTGTTTGTTCTAGGAATGTCAGAAGGTAACAACCATAAAGTCTCACCAACATGACTGCCTAAACATGAACTGAACAAGGACGGCAACAATAGACATGCTAGAGTGGGCAGGGGAAAGACTAGGAGGCCTGGACCCAACACAAAGAGCAACTGAGGAAAGGTGAGAGTGAGAGAAATATTCTTCCCTGGGCATTTCAGTCCTGAAAGCATTCATACAAGTAATGTTATACAGACTGAGTAGGTTGTTTTTATGTATTAAGAATATATATATTCTGTTGGGGGAAGATATAATAGCATTGCTTCTAATAGGCTGATTTCAATGCTGAGATCTGGTTACTGCCCCTTTTGAGGCATTCTCTTGACTGGTTAAAAAAAAAAAGTCACTGACAGCCAATTAGCTGGGCAGAAAAAGTATAAGACAGTGGGAATTCCTGAGATTAAAACAGGAACTCTCTGTTTTACACAGAGGATTTGCTCATTCTACCAGGAGACACGGAAGCAGATAGACGTGCTTGAGAATGCTGGAAGGTAATCACAAGCACATGGCGGTTTGGGATTAGGTGATCCGGGTTAACTTAGAGTAGCTAATTGAGAGTCTGCCTAGCTAAGGGTTAAGCATTAAAACATTAAAAGGTCTTGGTGTGTTTAATTACTGGGGAAAGGACCTTGGCAGCTTATAGGCTGTCAGTCCAAGCAATCCAGGGCCATCGGACTCCTAGACTCCAGTCCAACTAAGGCGAATCTCCCGCCAAGCTGCTGGTAATTCTACCGTCCTAATGTAACAACTTATATTACTTAACAGAGTTTAGGTTACAGGTGATGTAGGCCACCCTAGGTCCGGGGCTCTCTCCCCGAGATAAATCAGGCCGCTGGTTAAGGGAGGCCAGGCCCATGGGCTAATATCCTGCCAGGCCGCCCACTGCTCTGCCAAGCCGCAGGCTGCTCAGCTGGCTCAGCAATATAAACACAGGCCTAATCTTACAATTAATACTTATTAATAAATACAAGTGATAATTAAATTGCAGTTTCAATATACATACAGATACATATACATGTGTAACAACAATCAATAAAAAGGCCATGAATTTGAAAGACAGCAAGGAATTTTACATTGGAGCATTTAAAGGGAAGAAATAGAAGGAGGAAATGATATAGTTATTATAATATCAAAAATAATAAAAAATAATTATTGTGCTTTAAAAATAGTCAAATGTGATTATTTACAATAAGGTATATGGAAATACTTATTTTTTTTGACCTTTTTTTTTAACCAGCTTGAGATTTCTATACTAAATAATTTTTATACTAAATACTTCTAAATGGGATAGGAGGAGTATATGTATAAAGGTATTAAGAAAATTTAATGTCTTAAGTTTGGAATGGAAGACTTATTAGGAAATAGTACATTAACATAATGGAAATATGGAACCAGGTACAAAATCTAAAAGTGCAATAATTTAAGCCAACTATGGAAGCTCTATTTCTAGCCAAAAAAGGTCCTTCTATCCTAAGAAAGAAGAGGGGGCAGAGACACTCAAACCTTCTTTTCAAGACACCAGACAACACATGGCAAAGAACAGTGATCCCAACAGGCAGCAAACACGGGGCCTACTCTCTGTCTTATGAGAGACAGCAAGCAATGTCCTCTGCCCCTGTTTTTAAGACTCCTAGAAATATAAACACAGTCTGGAGAGGCAGAAGTAGTTCAGAGTTCAAGGCACAAACTACCAGGGAGATGAGGTCAGCAAAGAAAGAGAACCTGATGTAAAGACCATCACTTGAGCAGAGCACTAATCAGCACAGCAGTGTACAGAAATTCAAGGCCAGGTAACCTTAATCCCAGAGGCCAGGGAAAGGACCATTAGGAGCAATTAGAAGGAAAGGTGCTGACACATTCATAGGATACAGTCACTCTCATACAAGGTATTTATACAAGTCAAGAAATATGAGTCCATACAAATGCTTATACACAAATGCTCATAGTACTTACATTTTAATTAAAAAAAAAAAAAACCCAGAAGCAAACCACTTAAACCATCATCAAATAAAGGGATGAATAAACCATGACCATGCCATTGCCATATAATGAGAAAGAAATAATTATGGATACTCATCACAATATGGATGCTAAACAAGTCAGATTTAAAACAAAAGTGCATTTATCTAATTCCATCCATATAAAATTACAGCAAATGCAAACTAAAGTATGGGGACAGAAATCAGATGAGTGGTAGCAGCTATGGAAAAGGGACATGGGGATGAATACAAAAGGGCACATGTTCACTATCTTGTCTACAGTTATGGTTTCATGGTTATATATAGTTCCTTAAGTTTTACAAAATATGCATTTACATATGTATCATTTTCTTTTTCTTTTTTTTTGGTTTTTCGAGACAAGGTTTCTCTGTGTAGCCCTGGCTGTCCTGGGCTCACTTTATAGACCAGGCTGGCCTCGAACTCACAAAGATCCACCTGCCTCTGCCTCCCAAGTGCTGGGATTAAAGGTGTGCGCCACCACCGCCCTGCGATGTATCATTTTCTTACAACATCAATAAATCTCAATACAACTTTCTAAAAGTTCATGATGCAGGGCTGGGGAAAGAGCTCAGTGGTAAGAATGCTTGCTGTATAGGCAAGAAGCCCTGAATTCAAATCCCCAGCATTCACATGAAAAGTCTGCTGTAGCTTCTTGAATGCTCCCAGACTACCTCTAGGGTTTTTCATAGACCCTGTCTTCCAGGAATAATGAACAAAGTGGGGCACTCAACATCCTGCTCTGGCCTCCAAATATGCTTATACATGCAATATACCTCTCCCTCCCAGCTCCATGGTGCATAAGCAGCTTAAAAATCATAAATAAAGCAATATGTATATACTGGCCAAAATCAGAGGTTCAGAGAGCTATATAAATAAAGTTTGTTGACATCTTTGGAGTTTTGGTTAATTTTTTTTTAAAGCTTGACACCTATAAGTTATAATGGAATCTAAGAGGTCATTCTTACTGGAAACAAGCCAAGAAATCCAACCCAGATGGAACAAAAGGCAATGTATTTGAAAGACTGTACAATTCATTGATGCTGACCTATTCTCTGTTCACCACTCCCAACCAAGAGCTTCCTGGCACCAGTGAGAGTGACTACACTAGGAATGATGTGATGCCTGAAACAGCCTTCTGAGAAGGGTGGCGGGAGGAAGCCCAGGTGAACCATGACAGGACCTTACACAGAGAAAGGAGGCAATGTTCGGGAGTTGGCCTCTCAGATTCAAGAAATAGTAATTGCTTATGATCACTTGAAAACTCAAAGCAAGTTTTTAAAGGAAAAATAAGATAAACACCCTTACCATATGTGTTGTTCACTTAAAAGCTCTGTGATGTTTTTGTTTGTTGTAATTGTTATTTAAAAAGGAAAATCATTCTTAATCACAAAATGTAAACTGTAAAATGGGAGAGCTGCCAGAACAAAGTGTGTGGCTTCAAACAGTAGGATTTATTTCTTCAGAGTTCAAAGCCCCGTAGGTGTGAGCAAGACATTGACAAGACCCTGCTCCCTCTGCAGTCTCAGGGGCAGTTCCAGGCCTCTTCCAGTCTGGGTCTGGAGGCTGATGGCAAGCAAGCCTTGGGACTCCCAGCCTTACCTCCATATCACCCCAACTTCTGCCTCTGTCTCCACTGGTTCTCTTCCCTCTGCATCTGTGTCCTCATCTGCTCTTGAGAGGGCACCTGTCATCCCACATGTGGTGACAAAGGCAGAGTACTGACAGGGTTGGGTTGTTATGGGATGCTATGTTAACAGGTAGGATTTTAAAGAGCCTCTAAGAAAGGACACAACTGAACTCACAACAGAGTCTCTTTAAAGAGACAGTAAGGAAGAATGAGAGTTTAGTTAACGTGGCAAGAAGGCAAGAAGCAACATTACTTCTAAACGCACAGTGATGGCTGTGTCATGTGAAATTAAGACACTTCAAAATAGATGACAAAATGCAAAAATACTCATGTCCACAGATTCAACTACTACAAATGAATAAATAAATGTAAAAAAATTCCTTTAAAAGATATCAGTTCCCATTTTCTTTTTCTCTAATTTTGAAATTATAATTACAACAAACATTCCTGAGCCTTATCTCACCCTAATTCCCTCTTGTTAGTAAGAATTTTGATTTGCAAAGATATTGTAGAATTTTCAAGGCTAAGATACTACTTTTGTAACCAGAAAGGGAAGACATTACATTTTGTTTTGTTTTGAATGAGAAGTGATTTGCTTTTAAGGGAAATGAGTCTTATCCTTTTAAAACATCATTTTGAAGCTCTGTGCCATCACCTACTTGTGCACACTTGTTTGTAGACAACACTGTGATAACAATGTCCTGGATCAAGGGCATTAAAGGACAGATAGAGGGTTCTCTACCTAGTGTTTGTACCAAACACACAAGGCCAGCATAACCTGAAAATTAAACTTGGTGCCTATTCTCTGGACTACACATGGGACAAGTTACATAATTAAATAAATAAAGAGTGAAATCTGTTGGTTTTTTGCAGGAGGAGTTCATGACTGGCTTGCAAGGCTGAAGTTAAAGATTTTGTTTATAATTCTTGGAAATAAAAAAATTTAAATTAAAAAAGAAAAACATGAAGTTGTGTGTGTAATACATGAATGCCTGTAATCCCAGCACTCAAGAGGCTGAGGCAGATCCTACATTAGCACCCAGGCCAGGCTACACAGGAAGACCCTGTCTCAGAAGTCACGAGTTGGAGATGGCCAATGGTGGCAGAACACTCACCTAATCTGCAC
The DNA here is from genome assembly GCA_907164525.1 of Lophiomys imhausi. Classification (NCBI taxonomy): domain Eukaryota; kingdom Metazoa; phylum Chordata; class Mammalia; order Rodentia; family Muridae; genus Lophiomys; species Lophiomys imhausi. The sequence continues at coordinate 1,151,573 of CAJQZJ010033939.1, forward strand.
AGACTCCTCTGGAGGAAGAGCTTCATATTTCATAATGCTTATTTGTTGCCTTTTATTTAGGATGAGATTTCATATAGCCCAGGCTAGCCTGGAACTCCTGATCCTCCTGCCTCCACCACCAGAGTGCTAGGATAAGAGGTATGCATCACCATGCCTCGGCGGTATGCAGGCTGCAACTGAACCCACCGTTTTATGCATGCTCGGCATGCACTTTTGAGCAACTGAGCCATGGCGCCAAGCCCAATTTGAATTTAAGCAGTATGTAACTTTAATACATGTGCTTTACAGTCAGCATACAGTGACACCATGCCATACCGGGGTAATGTTTTTATTTGTTTAAGATATGAGGAAATATCCTTTTTTAGATATAGATTTGGCAAAAAAAACAAACAAAAGAAATATTAGATCTAATTAATACATTCAGTTCTTCCAACCTTAAAAAGTACCATATTTAACAGGGAAGATAATAGACACAATACTTCTTTTAAAATACACATACCTAAAAAGAGTCACTTCAGAACTGAGGTCACAAAGCCCACTATTTACTATATAGAGTTTTCCAGTTAAAGAAAATAGGGCATAATAAGGAAATATGAAACCTCTCTCTGCTCATATGGAGAAGATCCATTCACCTGAGGTCCTTAAATCTAATTTTGACTAGTGAGAAATGACACACGCACTCAAGAGTCTCCTCCAGGCCCAAGTCTCCAAGATTCAAGGACACAGCCACTGCTCTTTCTTTGTCTTGGTGAAAGTAAGTAGCATTAAATCTAAATGAGTTTTCACTGAAATAGATACTCCACTCCCATCCTCCAATGCCCCTCTGTGTTGATTACACTTATGAAGACTGCTCCCAATGAAGTGTTACATAAATTATCTGCTGAGAGAGCAAACACCAATGATGAACAGTAAGCAGTGTGTGTCTTTAAAATAGAAGGCCAGGCTGGAACCAAAAGAACTCAGGTGTTCCAAATCAGCCGAGCAATCTAAGGTCTGTGGAAACAGAGATGACAATGGGGCTTAGAACCAAGTAATGATGCCTAATAGAGCGATCACATTTACTTTAAAACACATAATTATTTCATATGCCATTATCCATTATCATTTTTAACTGGGGGAGGGGGTGATGAATGCTTTTTAAGAATTAAGTGTTGTATATAACCAATAAGGCCACGTAGGCAGGATATGTTTCATAAATACAAAACTCTATTTTTCATCCATCATGGCTGAAAAATCTCCCTGGCAAAAACTAGTTCCTATCCTTTACACTCATGTAAGATTCCCATTAAGTTAGATCAATCTAACTGCAAGCAGAACTAAAAGAGTTAAAAGGGTCTAATGTAGCAACAGGGTAGAAGAACATGAATACAGAAGACATCTAACCAGGCCTCTGTTTGGCTAAATACCACCCACTCACATCACTTTCACCAATGTAGAGATTTGAAAATTTAAATTTGATCCCTTAAGACACCAATAGTATGTATGTGTACACTAAGAATTAGCCTGTAGCCCCTAAACTGATCATCAGGGTGAGTAATGATCAGAAGGCAACTGGCAGAAACACACAGCCCCCAGCTCTGTTTGATGTATGATCCTGTGACAACATGATTAGCAAGAATCATTTCTTATACCAAAATACTACGTCCAGATGTCACCCTGGTGCCTGGGAAAGATGCTACATGTGACAGCTGTTAGATGCTCCTGTGCTGAATAGTGGCATTCTGACAAGACACACGCTTTGACCATCAGTATCAACGGATTCATAAACCATTACCCCCAAAGAACTCTGCCCACCAAAATTAAAAATTAGCATCCTCTCTTGCTTTCTGGTTTGCTTAAGTCACAGTAAATACAGGGCAGTTTTGCAGAAAGATGATAAAGGAACTACTGCATTTTGTGTAATTAAGCAATAAGCACACAGAAGCAATTAAGTGGATAGCATGAGATAGCAATAAGCATTCAGCACAACACAAATTACTCAACCCATTCATTTCACTACAGTTTTTTAATTGAAAGAACTGGTGACCCAGATAAAGCACTGAGCTGAAAGTCAAGCAAATTCGAACAGGAAGATGTAGTGGTTGCAAGCACATCCTTTTGGCCAGGCCTAGGGTCTGTTCCCAATGGTTCTACTCACAAGTGAATTTTACCTTTGTGTAAGTATCTTAAAGCAGCCAGCCCTCGGTTTCCTAACATCTTAAAATAAAGGTAATAAAAGTTCAACCTTATCAGGCTTTGACTTCTGAATAATCAGACAGACAGCATATGTAACGCTCTTGGCACAAGCCTGGTGTGGGAGTCGGGCATGGTGGCACATGCCTTTTATCCCAGTACTCAGGAGGCAGAGGCAGTCGGATCTCTGTGAGTTCAAGGCCAGCCTGGTCTATAGAGTGAGTTCCAGAAAAGTCAGGGCTGTTACAGAGAAACCTGGTCTCAAAAAACCTATTAAAAAAAAAAGCCTGGTGTGGGGTAAACATAGGGGATGTTATATGTGACCAGCACAATACTACCAACATATGCCAATTTCTCATCCTTCAACCTTCTCTATTGCTCGGGGTTCTTCTCTTCCAAAACACATTTATTCTACCACGCAATGTTAATTTGTATTTTATCCTAATTTACTCACCCATCAGGCCCATCTACCCTTAGAAAAATCTTTGTAGCCTCTCGGTAAGTAGCATGACACTGAAAAATATTTGAGTTCTATAGAGATGCTAAGGAAATACACAAGCAGTGAATGAATGAAGCATGAATGAACCTCATGGAGCATGAATGAACCTCATTACCATCTTAAGACTCTTTGGGTGCTGGTATTCACTGCCTGTCACACTGCACACTGAAGGGGATTGGCACAAAACAGGAAAGCTGGGTGGCAGCAAGGTCTGAAAGCAGTTCTTCCATTCAGAAAGATGCTGCTATGTAAGTGCTTCAACCCAAAGGAGACAGTAATGTGCTTCAGAGGAATGCTGCCAGCCTGACCCTTATCAGGAGGAGTCAAAAACTATTTAATTCATTACTAGCTCAGAGTTTAAAAAGCAAGAGAGGATTTAACAGTGCACACTCCAGAAGTAGGCTACAAAGGGCACAGATTCAGTTAATACAGCTGCCCCTATAATGGAAAAGGAATAGAAAGAGGACTGACTAGACTCTTCTCTCAGTCTCTCTCCCCAACCCTTCACATGAAGTTCTGTATTCAATTTACAAACACAGATATATCCAGAACTTTAAAGTAAGATTCTACCAACATAATGTAAGAAAAATAAGAGGCATATTTCAAAGAATCACTTGTTCCTATGCCACTTAGGCAGAGTGAATAAATAGGCCTGAGTCAGTAAAGACAGCAGACAGTTTATACCTAAGAGAATATATACTAGGGAAGAAATGCCAGAAAAGAGAACTGGAATTAATTGTGCTGGAGATACCAAAACAGTCCCCTGAGACCAGCAGTAATCCAATACAGAAGATAGTACAAGTTGGGCAAACACTGACATTCTGCCCTCCTGACCTGTGGTACAATACACCAGCCTGTGTCAGTTACCACCCAAGGAAGCAGAGTGTAGCTACAGCTACAATTCTAAGGGTACCAAGAGACAACGAAAGCTCTGGCTGTGTCTTGACCACTCGAACTCTGCATCAGTAGTTAACACCTTTCCACTCAGGAAATCAAGCAGAATCCTCTATTCGCAGTTCAACTTCTAATACCTATGTGAATCATGAGGTATTTACCTTTCCAGGAATGAATCACTATAAACTCCAGAGAGCACTGAAGACAGAGAATCTGCCATATGCATGTTTTAACTTCTTGGTGTATAGCTCATTCTCTAAGGTAGGAAGATAGGGTGGGACGCAGAGAGAGATGGAATTTAAATATTACTGGCTGGATGTCTTCTTCTCAATCCCACTCAAGGAGAAGGGATTTAACTATACATTGTTCCTGATCCCATGTAATGCGCCTAACAATACATAAGTATACAGTTTAAGCAAAGCTGGCACTAAACAGATTTCAGGAAGGGGCAGACACTATACACAATCCTTGTCTTATGTTCTGACTGTAAAACTTGACCCCCCAAAACAGAAACACTCTACTGTACTTCTGTCATTCTGACATTTGTTTGTTTCTTTGTTTACTATGTATGCAGGGCATATGCACACACCATGGCACACTTGTGTAGAGGTCAGAGAGTTTTAGGGGAGTTGATTCTCCCTTTCCTCATTTGTGGGACAAGTTCTATCCTGGCTGTTCTACTTATTGATTCTCCATCTCTGGCTTTCCTTCTCAAAGCGGAGGTGCTGAGAACACAAATGCATGCTACCAGGGCCTTTATTTAACATGGCTTCCAGGAATCAACTCCGTGTTATAAGTGCTTTCATCCATGTCCCTGGCCCATTCTGATACATTTTTTAAAAGCCACAACTGAGGCTAGAGTTAAGTTGTAACTGAGCCTCGGCTGGAGAGATGGCTCAGTGGTTAAGAGCACTGGCTTCTCTTTCAGAGGACCTTGGTTCAATTCCCAGCACCCACATGACAGCTCACAATGTCTACAACTCCAGTTTCAGGGGATATCTCTCTCTCTCTCTCTCTCTCTCTCTCTCTCTCTCTCTCTCTCTCACACACACACACACACACACACACACACACACACAGACATACATTTTTAAAAAGGAGTTAACTAAGCCTTAGAAGTTCAAAGAATACATACTTCTCTTGAAAAGAATAAGAGTTCAGTTCCCAGCACCCACTTCTGACAGCTCACAACTTCTCATAACTCCAGCTCTGGGGGATTATCATGCCTCTGATTTCCATGTGCACTTGTACTTACGTGAATATATCCCAATACACATACACACACACACACACACACACAATCTATTTTGAAAGCCACAACTACCCCCTCTCTGATGAGGTACAAAGAATATGAGCACAAACATACATTTGAAACCAGGAAAAACATGCCTCACACAAATCCAAGACACAAAAAACAGAACTCAATGATACCACTCAGATGGCTACACTTGTAAGGCTACATGACAAAGGATGATAAGCCTATATAATAATGCAGGCTCAGTGACCGTTCTGAGTCACCAAGCACACCCACAACTGTTCTTGTTACTTCTGTAACCACTCAACAATCCTTTGGACAGTAATTAGTAATTCCTAGTAGACAGGCAGGCTGGCTCCTAAGTTTGTTATAAGGAAAAGTAGAAGATCTTTTGAGACTAAACAGTGAACAAGATAGAAAAATAGTGAAAAGACAGACTTTGATTTAAGTGAGAGAACATAAACACTGACTCTAATAAAGAAAGATGGAAGGTGACAGTCTGTTAATGAGGTGCTGTGAGCTAGCCATGGCAGCCCATCCCTGACAACTATTCTATCCCAGTACGTGTCCCAGATCACGTGGGTTGAGGAGACAGAGCATATTCAATTCTCCAGCTTATTTTACAGAAAGGCTTCTACTAACATGCAGCTGTTCCCGAGGGCTGCCAGGCCTCTGGAAAGGGGCTGAACATCCTAAAAACTCTTCAAATTGAATTTCAGATAGTGCTTGAGCTGCATTAATTTTGTGTGTTATTCTGCAGCTAATACCTACACACCCAAATCAGTCCTCCTTTAAAAGATGCAGGGTTTCTCTGATCCAAACATAGACATTAAGCACAGTATGTTTAGCTTTACTCAGACCAAGAATGCACTGAGATTTCAAAATTAAAAACAATGAGCATTCACTCCTGTTGATTCTATAGAATGAGAGAAAAGGGGAAATAGCATTGAAGACTTTTTACGACATTGTCATCAAGAAATTATGTTCAAGTCCCCAGCATTGCACTGAAGATAACAAAAAGATGCTAGAATCATTAATAGAACCTAAGAGTTATTAGAACCTCATTAACAGAGTCCAATTACAGATAGAAAGTCAAGCTATTTTAGTTGAGCATTCATACCAATGGAAAAAATAGAGCCTTCTTAATCACTTTCATTATCAAAACAGACACCCTGCTGGAGCCTTTTAATTGGGAATCTACCATTTTAAAGACATTTGCATTTTATCAAACTCTATTGACAGGACCAATAGAAATAGAAGCTAGCTCCTAGCTTCACATCCTCCAAATACGTGAAGGCAGCTGTGGTGACCCACTGAAACAAAAAAAGACAACCAAGACAGGAAGTTGGGCAGGTGCCCAACACGCAAGCATCTGGCTAGAACCTCACCATACTGTGAGGGAGCCTTTCTACTTACCATTTCTACTGTGCTAAAGGCAGGAGCTGGTATGAGGGAAGAGAGCAGCAGCACTAAGCCTACACTATGCGTAAGAGGGAGGTCCTGGAGATAAAGGGATGGCACCTACTAATAAATGAGCAAACTCAGAAGGGGTGTGTTTGAGTATGTGACCATGAGTAGTTTTGCACTGTAGACAGTTTGTACCCTAATGGACATCTTTCCCCCCTCATCTTTTTCTAACATACATGCCATCTAAACATGCCGGTACAACAGTGTTGTTGCTCTATTTTGTTATTTATAGAGGCTATAAAAGTACACAGCACTTTACAAACCACAGAACACAGGCATTAGAGCCTGGAGGAACTCAGTCTAAATTAGACAAGGAGAGAATGGTGGGGGAAACAGGAAAATATTAAGTTGCACCAAATTCATGGCAAGATCAATTTTGGGAGACACCAAAAACAGGACTAATATAGGGTGTAAGAGAGAATTCATGGAAATCACAACCAAACTATCTGTAATTTAAACCCTCACTTTCTGGTAACATCTTAGTCTAACAGTATGCTTTATGATAGACTACATATAACTAAATAATTTATAAAGAACACACTTTGAAGCTATGAGTCTACCTTCAAGCATAGTTCCAGTGGGCTTGGCATCTGGTGAAAGCCTGCCCTTTGCTCCCAAGGTGGTGGATGCCTTGTTGGTACATCCTCCACAAGGTGGGACATCCCTCGCATGGTGGGAAAGAACAGAACTGACTGACTGGGAAACAAGCTCCTTTTAATATGGGCATCAATCCACTCCATTCTGCTGACCTAAAATCCTCCCTTAAGTACATGGGGGATTAAATTTGCAGTACATAAATTTGGGGGAAAATATTCAGACCACACCAGGCATTAAACACAAAGTGTGGTTTTCTGGCCATATGATGCAAGTTCATCCAAGGGAAATTAAAATATGAATGGTAAACAAATAAATAAATATCCCAATGCTTACAGATGAAAAAAAAAGAAAAGAAAAATGGGTTAAGATATGATCTTATAACAGGTCTGGAGGAGCTGCAAACCTACTAATTGTATTATTCTCCCCACACAAGTAACACTCCCATAACATTCATCAATTCAAGGAGTCACCACATCCTTTATCCTTCTTGATAAATGAAAAACTTCATCTTCTAAAACTTCTACAAAGGAAGAATTTCCACAAGTCAGAGAGCTAAAAGGAACACTCCCCAGGCCTGAGTGGCAAAATCTTTAATTGAAGGATTTAAAGCTTTTCCTTAATTCATTATTGTCTGCACTTGCCAGGGACTGAGAAAAATGAATAGACAGATGTTGTTAGCACTGAGTTTTACCAATTACATAGGACCTAAAGTTGCCACACAATTCTGTGATGTATTATTATTGCCATATGACACAGAGCTTAAGAGACTTTCTCAAAGACACAGGATATGTCTAAGGCTAAGAGAATACCATATACAAATAGTTGCTTGGTGATCTCTGTTCTAACTAGTCACAAGCAGTCAGGCTGACTTTTAAAAATACAAAAAAAAATATCAATATTTGAATGTTAAATAGAAACTCAAAATATTCTGGGTACTCCCTCAATCTCTGAGCTCACCAGTGATACTCATCGGGTGCTGCTTTTCAGAGACAAGCCACTAGAGTCCAGTGGCATCAGGGTGTGTTCTTAGACGTCATTGGTAGTTGATATTGAAAATGATCACCCAGCTGATCCTGACAGTCTTCTCATAAATTTCTCTTTAATTTCTCAAAGAGCATGTTGCCAATTCATTGCAAAAACCCCGACTTTCATCTCCTCCCCTCAATCAACAGTGACATCAGCAGTCTTCTCCATCCAAAGAGTAAACCATGTGCAATAGTTCTGCCTGATTTCCCCAGCATTTTAGCTTCGACTGCCTGGTTTCTGAGCCCTCAGCAATGGGAGCGATTTACCTCGATCGACTTCACCAGTCACTGTTGCAATTTAGCTAAGACATTTCCCAAGGGCCTCTTAGAAAAGGTTCCAATTTGAAAAGCTCACATCTGATCCTACAAACCAGTTCTGGGAACATCATTGGAAACCAACTTACAAATTATTCTTTTCCTCTGATCAAATTCTTTAGTTTAATACATAAATGAAACTAGAAAAGAGAAGACAGGATTTCTGAAAATCAACAACAAAGACTCAAACATACTAACATCAAAAGAAATTTTGGTACCAACTCCAGCTGGCTGCATGTGTGCCAAGGCTCTGACTCCATTTGGTTTTGTTACTCAGGCCCTGCACTCGGCAAACTGAAGGTGTTGGCTGGGCCCATTGGCGGCATCTGCAGCCCAGCAAGTCCATGGAGTTCCTCTCAGAGTTAGGGTGAGAGGACTCAAATTACATACACTACTAAGATACTTCTACACTTGCGTGCACACTATCAAGAGAAACACCGAAGTATACACTACGTAGGGATGGGCAGAAGGAAGCAGATGGCTCCTTTGGCAAAGGAAACAAAGAACTTTTTAAAAAAATCATGAATAGGGTAAACTCAGCAACTTTAAGATCACCTCTGTGAAAGTCATAATGTTTGGTACAGAACTGCATGCTACTCCGCAGATAACTACATTATCTGAAATCAGACTTCATAGACCAAAATAATGCATCAATAGGTCTTGATTTGTGCTTCTCTAGTGATGTTTTTGAAACAGAATGCTGAAAAAGTATCTTTGTCACTGCTTAATATAATAGTGCCACAAAAAAATAAGGTGGTGAAGAGAATGGTATCCATTTGGGACTCTCACCCAAAAGTTTAACAAAAAAAGAACATTTGTTAGCAAATGTCAATAAATATTCAGTTAATATTTTATTAAAAATAATTGGAAAAATAAATCATACTTAATTTGACCAAATTACTTGGGATACATGATTTTTTGACTCACAGCACACATACAACTATTTTATAGTTGAAGATTTGTCCTAGATTAAAATGACAGTAATAGTAGCACGACTTTTACCAGGTTTGTCATCTGAAATTATTTAGGAAACAGCCTGAACCTAAATGGTAGCAGAGATCCAAATAGTCAGGAAAATGGCTCCCGTGAAATTTTAAACTAGGGACCCACCGGGAGCACAAGCCAGCCCAGGGCTCCTGTTCTCTGACTTAGGGGCATGCTAAGATTTCAGAGATTTCTTACATTCCCTACACCTATGTGGAGCTGGAGACATTCCAGTTTAGCTTCAGGTAATATTTTTATGTGAGTTTCAACTTCAGGCAACCAAAATGAGTAGAATGCCAGGACAGTGACTGATACTTGGCCCTTTGTTTAAGCAACAGCACCGGCTATACAACACACAGCCATGGCTACTTTTCAGTCAAAAGCTTCCCATGGGACAGACTGCATGTTCAACACGCTCATCACTTGGGAAATGGTGCTGTTAAAGAGCACCAGTTCTCAGACTGTCACCAGAGACTCCTGGTCCTCTCTTCCCCCTTTCCAACCAGCCATACACCCAAAGTCAAAACTCCTTCCAATAGATCAACTAAAGTAAGACATCAGAAGAGAAACTCCAGAGGCAGATCAGAGAATACAGTGCTATAATAGATCACATTAAAAGCAGATTTGTGCCGGGCATGGTGGCACATGCACTTAATCCCAGCACTTGGGAGGCAGAGGCAGGCGGATCTCTGTGAGTTCAAGGCCAGCCTGGTCTACAAAGTGAGTCCAGGACAGCCAAGAATACATAGAGAAACCCTGTCTTGAAACCCCCCCCCCAAAGCAGATTTGCACCCCTCAAACCTGTATTATTATTCCCAATTTTTTTCATACAGTGGTTATTTCTATCAAAAATAATAAGTTACTTATGCTAGGATGCCATGGGTTCACTGGTTTTAAATGGATATTTTCAAATTTCTTGAATGTTTAATATAGTATCAACTGTTATAATTAATCCGTAGAAATAAAACCTGAGTTACTCTCTAACGTACAATGAGATTCTTAACAAAAAAGTTTGAGAAACACTTTTTTCCAAGAAACTCAAAGAGAAATGTGAACACAGTCTTACCAGAGAAGCATCGTCAGATTTCATATAAGACAGTCATGTGTGCAGACAACTTTCATAAACAGTTCCCCAGAAGCAAGGCTTTCAACCCACTCAACTTGCACCCGAGCAGTTTTTTCACGCTGCCCTAGAACAGGCTTCCTTCAGTCCTGCCACATGCTTACCTATTTTAGCACAATTGTAACTGTTCTAAAACAAGCTAACTGATCTTTCCTTTTTGATCACTTAACACTGCATGCTAAACAAATTTACAAAACAGATAATCTTTACAATTTTAATAGATACAAAATTAGAATATGTACTCCATATAATTTAAGACATATATTTAAGATTTCTGCAATTTACTAAAAGCTGTAACAATTCTAAAAGCTTTTACAACCATCAATAATATAGTTTACTTGGTTATTTCCTAATGTCTGGATATTTGGCCTATTTCTACTCTTTCTGAGAGATCAAACTACAAGGAATATTGTTAGGGACACAGTTTAGCTTTTCCTTTAAGTCCTGTCTTTAGGTAGAGCTACAAGGAGGAGACTACCTGATAGAGATTGTACACTAATGATAAAGCCATCCATGTATTTAGCCACTTTTACCACTTGGTCCCCACAGTAAAGGACATGATCCCAATGCATATATATTTGTATGCATGTGTGCTCATCCACATGTAAATGTGCGGGATAAAAGTCTACACTTCTTTTTTGAGACAGGGTGTCTTACTGAAGCTTGTCATTAGAACTAGACTGGCTGGCTAGCAAGCTCCCATGATTGGCCTGTCTCCAGTTACCCCAACACTGAGGTTACAGACACATGAGGGCCTGACTGGCGTATATTAAGTCTAGGCCAAAGTCATTTTGATAGGCCAGGATGTCCAACATGCTTGCTTAACTTAGAGGCTGAGCTATCTTCCTCCAGAATACATGTGAAGTCCCAACCCTACAGAAGTACCTCAGATTGTACTACATCTAGAGAGAGACAGGCTTTTAAAGATGTGAGTGAATGAAGATGAAGCTCTTACAGTAGGTCCTAAAACGCCTAGTGTCCTCAAGGACGTGAACATCAGGAACATATGTACACTTGAGGGACAAAGAGAACCTCTGAAACACATTGACAGAGATGTAATCAAGCCCGATGCAGAAGGGAGGGGATCTAGATCAATCTCCACTCATGATATTACAAGAACAATTATAAAGCTATTTCTAAGCATCTATACCACAGATTCACAGTTTAATCAATTAACTCCTGGTGTACATTTCTTGAGATTACCTAAAATAGCCAGTAATTTGAAAAAAAAATCAAGGTACAAATCTTTGGAGAATACTAAAATAGTCACACCTACTATAGAGAAGATACGTTTTCAAAGACATAGTAATGTGAAAAGACAAGGGCTTTGAACAATAAGAGTAAAGACCTGCAGGGCATGAACCTAATTCTTTTTTAACAGCTTTCAAAGGAAGATGGTGGTTAAAGATGAAACCATATGAGTAATAATACCTGATGGATGCTAGGTTTGGAACCATGGGTGGATTTAGCCAACAGTAGAACTTTTGGATTGCCAAAGGTAAAAAGACTTCTAGGAAAACATGAAAAAGGATCATGAGTGATAGAAGGTGGCTAAGAACACACTGCATGTTTATTTTAAAGTCTCAAAATCTCCTGTCTTTGGCATGTTTTCCACTTGTCTGTTTCACTGCCCTCCCACTCTTACCTAACAGAGGAGGTGAAATACAGCTCGGTGTACACTGGAGTACTGAGCGGAGCTTTCTCATCTTGAAATTCCAACAGGAACTCACCAGAGTAGAGCTGACAAGTGATAACCATGACCTTAACCCCTCCGGTCTAGGGATTGCCATTCCAGAAGAATCTGCACATAGATTTTCTAAAAAGCGCTGTCTGTCACAGCCTCACACAACAGAGACACTTGTTTAGATTCAGGGATGATTAACCTAGTTGAACTGTAATTGAAAACTTTCCAGTATGCTAATCTTGTATCTGATGGCCACAATGCTCGAGCTAGGTGGCCTAGAAAACCATGTGGAGATGTGATGAGAACTGCGCTCCTCATAAGTCCTAGTTGAGGTATATATGGAGCACAACACACTTGAGACCTATTTTTAGACCTTGCTATGCTGTTCAAATGTTTCCTAAAAAATGTATTATGCTATAAAGTGAGACTCTGGGAATCTACAAATTTGATAGGCACATAGTTTGCAATTATAATGTAGACTCCTCCCGTTCAAGTTCACCTCTTTGCAATAGATGCAGTCAATACATACATGGACACACAGCCATGTTCTTAAGAATAAACGGCTAGCATGAGTTTGTTGTTAGAAAAAAATAACCCTTAAAGGACTGCTACTTGGGCTGGAGAGATGGCTCAGCGGTTAAGAGCACTGGCTGCTCTTCCACAGGTCATGAGTTCAATTTCCAGCAACCACATGGTGGCTCACAACCATCCATAATGAAATCTGGTCCCCTCTTCTGGCCTGCAGATATACCTGCAGACAGAACTCTGTATACATAATAAACAAATATTTAAAAAAGAAAAAAGGACTGCTACTAGACTCAAAGAATTCAGTTAAAAGGAGTTCACAAGTCTTGGGGTGTTCTCAATTGATAGAGCACTTGCCTAGCATGCATAAACCCTGGATTCAATTTCCAGCAGCACATAAACTTGGTGGGTGACACATTACTACAAAGCCCACACTGGGGAAGTAGAGGGAGATCAGAAGCTCAAGGCCAACTTCAGCTAAAAAAAGTTGAGACACATGAGCCATGTATGTCTTTAAGATTTACCAGGGAACTTCCCTTAATAATGGTGGAAAGTAGGACGGCAAGGGCAAACACAGTGAGAGAAGTATTGTGCAACTCTTGCTAAATTATCCATTAACCAAATCATGACTAAGTCTCCTATTATCATTAAAGTATGTAATGATTGTTCTAGGCAAAAGTAGGAAAGTTCAAAGTTGAATGGTATAAAGGTCAAACAAAATACTACACCCTTAACTGGCTGTGAATAAGCAATTCGATTACTATAGAAAGTAAACCAAAAGAGATATTTGTTAAAGGAGTCCTGGGTATTCATTCATTTAGCCTTATTTCCTAAACAATAATCATGGACAGTCATCCTTATAGTATCAATTTAAATATTCAAATTTATTCAGATTTAAACTTAATATCATCTCAGTGTCTAAGACCTAGAGATAGACCTGGTTTCAGACACAATTAGCTTGACCTTCAGTCAGGATGTCCAACTTGGAGCATTTGTGGCTGCATGCAACCCATACAGTTAAGAACAGTAATGAATGAAGCCAACACAAAACTGCATGCTTACTTAAAGCAATGTGATATTTTTCTGAGTGTGTGTGTGACTGTTTTGTATTACCTTTACACAGTTCTCAGGCATGAACTTCATAGGTAATAATGACATTTCTTCATGTCAAAAGAACATGTCTGCTATTCTATCCCCTTTCAAGTAATAAATAATTAGGGAAGATTAATGAGACAAATAAATGATTAATGAGTCAAGTCACAGAAGCCCAAATCCAAATCCTAGATAGACTAAGATGGCATTTCTAGCCACAGCCCAAGTTGCTAAGGAGGGTCCACAAAAAGCACAGCCTGTAAAGTGTTTGAGTCCCAAGGAAAAGCAAGGAAAGGACAAGAATATAAAGACCTGTGTATGCCCAATAAGAGTTTCAGCTTGAGGGGGAAAGGGTTCTTTTTATTTTTTTTTTCTTTATGGTTTTCCGAGACAGGGTTTCTCTGTGTAACAGCCTGGCTGTCCTGGACTCGCTTTGTAGACCAGGCTGTCCTCATAGGCCTGCCTCTGCCTCCCAAGTGCTGGGATTAAAGGCATGCGCCACCACCGCCTGGCAGGAAAGGGTTCTGATTGAGGTACCACTGGGTACCTACCAAAGGAACAAGCTGGTAGCAGAAATCAAAGAACTGGTTACATAAAGAAATCACCAAATCAATAAGTAATAGAAGGAGGGCCTCTCACTGTTGCAGAATGGGAGATGAATCTTATGGTTTGGATTAAAATGAAAGGTATTGGTGTAAATCGTATGTAACTCTAAAGAGACATAGTTACAAAAATAAACTGTGTGTGTGTGTTCATATATTTATTCTCTTGTTCTGAGTAACTGACAGGGTCTGAGAGCAATGAAAAACACACCTAAAAAGCCCAGATCTTAATTTTAAATGTTATTTTCTACTAAAAGGCATAAATGATACTTCTTGCAGAAATGTTAACTTAAGAACTGAGGGAGAGGTGCTTTGATTAAGTCTCGTTTCAGAACCATGAAGTTAATGATTGGGACATACACGGGAGTCAGCTTAAAAAGTATATCACAGGGGTGTGGTGACACATGCCTTTAATTCCAGCACTCAGGAGGCAGAGGCAGGCGGGTCTCTGTGAGTTCAAGGCTAGCATGGCCTACAAAGTGAGTCCAGAACTGCCAGGGCTCTGTTAAACAGAGAAACCCTGCCTCAAAAAAAACAAACAAAAAGTATGTCACTAGCTAAACTGGGGGCAATTTAGGCACCAAAAACAAAAGACACAACTAATGCATAACCCACTGAATAAAGTATGAAAACTTGGCTCTATACTGACATAATTTAAAGAGAATTTACATAATTTCAATATGCCTCCCCACACAGTATTAAGTGCAGAAAAACCCAATCCTTTACACAAAAAACTTGACAGATACCAGCCTATATTATATAACATCCAGATTATTCTCTGTTCATTAAAAAGGTCCTATTCACTGTCTAACAGTCTATATGTGCCTGTTACCTTAAAGATCTGAGAGCAACAACTGTACCTTCCTTTAAAACCACTTATTCCAAGTTCTTACCAATAGATTACATATCAATTGAAATGTATCTACTAGATTTCATTATACAACCAAACATGAAAAACCGCATGTGTGCTGAAACAGGATTTCAACATTGCTGTTATACATAGCCAAAATTTTATCAATAGAAAATTAGAAAAAGTAAATCTACTTTGTATATATAACCTGTTAAATCTATAAATTAAAACAAATGCCCTGACATACTATCACTATCTAAAGTATCACAGATACTGTACAATGGACAAAATAAGAATATAAATTCTATAGCATTGTGCAGGACAGGTCCCAGCTGTGAATGAAATAAGGACATGACATATCAACATCCCATCAAACCACACCTCTCCACAGGACATCTTTGTGAGCTTTGATATCCTCATTTGTCAAATAGGGACAGTAACAATATCTACCAACAATGCTGTTTTATGAGTCAGCTGTGTGTTTTTACATGTTTTGGACTTGTATAGCAAGATCTCAGTGGATGGTGAGCTAGTCTCATTTCAATGTCAAAAGACCAAGTTCCATTCTCAAGAGGAATGGGTGCCATACAAGGAAACCCCCAATTCACCTAGGAGGCAGAACTCCCCAGAGTGACTACTCCACACTGGCCTCTAACCTACATTCCACCATAGCAGGAACACTAACAGGGGAAGCTTTTCAAAAATAAAAAGAAATGAAATTACTTTTCTCCTATACAAAATGAAGGAGCAAGGACATAGGAAATATTTCCAGAACCATTTAAGAAAACCATTAGCAATTGGTTGAGAGTGTTATAATCATCTCAGGCAGAGGCAGAATAATCACTCCAAGTTCCAGGCCAGCCTGTCTTATAGCAAGTCCCAGCTCAGACAGGGCTAGCTACTGAAGTCTCCAAAGCCTCAAGAGAATAAAAAGGCAAACCGTAGAATAGGATCAATGTTCATGACATACAAATCCAACTAAAAAGCCACATTCGGAGTATACACAGAACTTCAACAACTATGAAAAAGCTGAGCAGTTCAATTTTTTAAATCAAATCAGCTTGAAAACATGTAAGAGGCACCCAAATATCCAATGACCTTGTAAACAGCTGTTCAACATACTGGTCATGAGGGGAGCCAAACTTAAAACAAAACAATATTCCAAGAAACATTAAAGTACAATGATGTTAACTTTCCAAGCCTTCAAATGAGGGAAGTATTTAACCAAACCAAATACTTCTTACCCCATGATCCAAAAATACTCTGACAGCAAGGAAAGTAAGGCTATACTCAAGAATGTTTATTAGCAGCTCTGCCACAATAGACACACTAGCTCTACCCTGGAAATAATCTAAATGGCCATGAAGAAGGAATGGATAACCAAGTCATAGCTCACACAATGGAGTTCTATCCAGGAAAGCCACTGATATAATTAAGAGCATGTATAAATCTCAGGTACTGTACTGCATGAAAAACAGCCAGAAACAAGGTACCTACTGTGTGATTCTACTTAGTGACTGACGTTCAAGAAACAGGCACAACTAAGCAATGATGATGTCAGTCACACACTGCCCCAAATGTTAAAAATAATGCCTGGGAATGGGCACCTAGGAGTGTTCTGGGGCACTGAAAGTATTGTGTATCTTGATTTCGATGGTAGATATTCGCGTGTATATACCACTATAAATTCATTGAACTTAATGTTGTTGTACCTTACCCAATGACTGAATGTTGATCTCAATATAAGTTATTTTGGGGGAAAAAAAAGCTTTTCTAAAGCAACAAAGATAGGCAGAGCAACACTATTTACATTTACATGAAGAATAACTTTTATTACTAGTGGGAATAGAACTGGAAATTACTTGAAATCTGTACTACTCTGAAAATATATTATTATCCCTGGCAGCAGGTAGCAATTCTGCCTCTTAAGACATAAAGAAACTGTACATGTAATTTGTTTGGGAGCAGGTTTACAAATGGAGGGAGGGAGCCCTCATTCTATGTGTCAGGGATTCCAGCAGAGGACAAGCACTGGAGATTGGTTGGCACAGAGGCCAGTGGAAAGAAAGACCTCAGGGTATGCAGAAGATACATCAAGAAGCAGAGGCGGGGGGGGGGGGGTTAGAAGGCTGGGATGCTTTGTGTTCAGTTTCTGCATCAGATGAATGAAAATGGAAGTATACCTTCAATTACTTTCCACTTTCTGAACATCTTAAATTAGCCAAAATGCACTTATAGTATGTACCTGCCATACTCCCCTCTTTCTCTGTCCCATACACTTTGAAAATCACACAGATCACATCGGAAGCAGCCTAAACCAATCCTAAGGCAGATATTTTAAGGGCAGAGCAGGGAGAGAGAAAAGGATGGTTAATAGGCAGCAATGCCATCACTGATGGGGGCAAACAGTGCACATTATGACCCCCAGGTAAACGAGACATAATGGTGACACTACTGCCTCATGTGCTGGCTACCAAAGATTTACTTTAATAAAAGAACAAATAAACTAGATTTTTTTGTCTGCCACTTTAATTTGGCACAGTTTACATCCCGCACCTCAAAGGAATAGATGTTGGTAAGCTTCACAAGTAGCAAGACTCGGCTACATTGTTGAACTCCCTAGCTCATGTCCCCAGCTGAGAAGCCATGGAAATAGAGCCTATCTTGCTGAAATTATCCCAACATCTGCTAGCCTTGTAGTCAGGGTGCACTGACTCCTTGCGGCTTGTATTGGATTCTCTCTCCCAGAAAGCACCTCAATCAGGTTCCAGCATCACATTATTCAGAATTCGTAAGACAACTCTTTCTTCCTCATCTGAACTAGCCTCATTTCTCTTGGAAGATAAATTGGTTTCATAAGCATAGTTAATCAATTCTAGTCAACAACCCAAGATTCGACTACCTCAAACTGTCAAGTTCACAGTTAAGAATGAAAGATTGAATATGCCCTTATACCTTTGTATATTGATACAAAATTAGTAGTTTATTTGGCTAAAGTGGTATTGACCATTGTTTATTGTGCAAAAATAAGATTGTATTGGATTACATCGGTATTGATCTTTGTATATTGATACAAAATTAAGATTATAGTTGGCCACAATGGTATTGACCCTTGCATATGGACGTAATATTAAGATTGTATTGGGCTACATAGGCATTGATCTTTGTATATTGATACATAATTAAGAGTATATTTAACCACAATTGAATAGATCTTTGTATATTGATACAAATTTAAAGGTAACGCTTCCTAATGGTATCATACCTAGAGATACTTAAAAATAAAATGTGAAGCTCTGACCTCTTGATACCAACCGTCTAAAACGGTCTAGGATAGTTAAGTAAAACAAACTCCTAGTCATGCAAACATGTCACTTTGTTAGCTACTTACTATGACAGTCTATCACAGATATTCTCTAAACTACCCAGTAATCAAGTTGCTAAGAGACAAGCAACATTTGCTTATCTAAATACAAGAGATGGATAGGGCATCTTCAAAAACCCCAAGAGATCTGCAGAATATGGCATTCAAAGATGTTATCTTAAATCAAGATTTTTTTTGATATCGAGACATATCAGCGCCTGACAGCACCCCCTATTCTACTCCAAGTAGAAGATAAGCATCGAAGAACCTCCACTGTAAGATGGTTGAATTAGTGGCAAGCCTATCTCTTGGCATGAAAAAACCCCTTGCACCAACTGCAGACAGACTGCTGTCCAAAAAGGACAAAACTTGGTAGCAGGGAAGTCGACAGCCTAACTCTGCCAAGACAGGGTAGGTAAGTCCTTCATAATCCCTGCTCTACAACAAATGTCTGTCATAGAAACAGGACCCAAAGGCTGAAGACTGATGCAGGAATGTATGGAGAGAAAATGGGAACTGTCCAGGCAGTCATTGGTATGTCCTTTCTTAGTTTTGGAAGCTGCAGGCCCTGCACTTCCTATATAAGCAAATATATTTATCCCTCTCAGGTCTCTGAGGTGGTTGAAGAATAGACAGCTAGAGTCTCATAGTTAAATTTTGAGTTGTTTAGGAATCAAGAGGGTGTTATAGAACTAAGAAGATACTCTTAAAAGTGTGTTGCAAGTTAGTATGAATGTTGAGTCACATATAGACCTTTAAACTCAAGGAGATGGTTAGATAGTAGAATGTTAAAGTCAGGGGCCAAATATGTATAAACTGGACATTGGGAAGGTATACTGGGCCATTTAACTCTCATAAATGTGGCATATTTATATCTGTTGTTTTGTATAATACTTACTGTAATAAGAGAAGGAACCATCTGTTGGACTGAAAGGGGAAACTTCTGGAGGGAAGAGGGTGGAAGGGCGGGATAGGAAGGGGGAATAGGGAGGGGTTTGTTACTGAGATGTAACTTGAAGAAAAAAAAATAAAGTATTTAAAAAAAATGAAAGATTTGAAATTAAAATACTGCAGATCAAGAGCCACATACTGGAAATAAAATCCTTCTCCCCTGAGGACTCAGTACTCTCCCAATAAAGACCGAACTCCAGACACATTGAAGAGAAAACTCTAGTTGTAATTGGTTTGTAAGAACCATAAGTTTATCTACTGCCCACTGGCATGTATCTACTCTAACACTTCAGAAGCTGATCTTACGGCTATTTTATTTGAGCTCCACAAACCCCCAGACATTCATAAGTGTTTTTCAATTCAAATACAACTGAATTTCATTTCATTGAAGACAAAAGGAAACACTAAATATTGTTTAAAAAAATTAATAGACTATTTCCATTTCCAGGCCCAGACTACAAGTATTTGTGGAGTAGCACACTCTTGTATCTGTGGATAATACTCCTCCATTCATATAGCACTGCAATCCCATTAGCAGCAGGCTTAAATTAATAAAATTGTTTGTCTTGTCAGCTTGTGTTACACATTGTACAAACTTGTTAGATAATCAGCAGAGGCATGACAATTCATTATCCTACAGGGAACTGCTCTGAAACCAGCAGCTTCCATTTTCAAATGGAGCTACCACGTCAAATTAGGCTATCATTTGCAGCTGGCTGCTACACATTCTGAAGGGCACAAATACAGCAACACTGCATACACCCTGCTGCTCTGCAGCTGCGAAGACTTTAAGTTTCACTCCCAAATGCAAAGTCCCCTATGGCTGCCCAGAATCACAGAGATCATATTGTGAGAAGTCTCCCAAACAGGACATATTCTACTTTTTCCAGTCTGCACCTTGGTTGGCCAAAAGGAAAAAACTTCGCACTGGATTTCGGCAGAAGCCCTCACATCAAATCATCAAATGTCATTACTTCTAACACAGAGAAACAAAAAAGAAGAGAAATGAGTTTTTCCTGGACTGAAATGCCTTCTGGCCCATCTTCAGTCAGATGCCTCCACGCTCTAATTCCACAAGAGTAGGAATATTTAGTTGTCACTCCACTGGCTATGATGGAACAAGACGCAGCTCTCTTCTTGGGCTCTGTGCGACTCAACATGTAAGCAGTGACGCAGGGAATTAAGTTAGCAAGAATCTACTTAGCTATTTCAAGCCAAAGGAAGTAGATGTCAGTTACAGTAGATAGTTCTTGGCATCATTCACCCAAAATACAAATTGGTGACAGGTGGAAAACCAGAAGCCAAATGTTTCTCTGAGTTCCAGAATCACCCCCTACAATGTGGTTCCAAAATGAAGCATACCTTTACAAATTTCAACAAGCTGGAAATAAAGAAAGGAAGGAAGGAAGGAAGCTTTTAGAACTATGAGGATGCTACCCATAGCTTGAATACTACATCCCTTTAGTTTCTGCATACTATGAATACTGGCCCACAATATCAGAGAACTTTTGTAGGGCAAAACAATTTTAACTTTTCTTTCCTCATAAAGAAATGTGGATTCCATGTTCAGGACAGAATAAACTTAGTAACTGTCCAGTCTGTGGCACTGTTTCAAAATACTGTCGGCACGTCTCTGGAACAGATAACAACACCCCCCCTACACTGTCAGCCTTGGTCATGTGGTTCAGGAGAAACCATGCATCCCTGCTCTGGTCTATGTGAGTATCTAGCAAAGTCGGGGTGCACAGGCTCTTCGTTGGCACAGCTCTCTCCACACTGACACTGGTAAAACAGTCTGGCAGCCTAGATCTCCACATGAACATGAGCTGGGCACAGCCATAGCCTACCTATGATGAACATAGGCATGAGGAGCCACTGCTGGTTACTGCAGCACAATTTCCCATAAGGAGACTTGAATGAAAGGTATAAGAAATTTGGTCCCAGCAAGGGGACTGACGGAACAGTAAAAAAGCAGCAAAACATCTCACAAAAGAGGCAGAAAAGTGCTTCTGATGCACGATGGCCCACTTGAAGAAAGAATATATATTCTACTCTTGATGGCCTCTTGAACCTGAGCCCTATTCTCATTCAGGAAGATAATATAGGGACTGGGAAGACACCGACACCTCAGCAGGCAAAGCTCTTGCTGCCAAACCTTCCTTACCTAAGTTCAGCCCCTAGACCCACATGGTAAAAGGGGAACTGACCTCCACACATGTACCATCACATGGGTACACACACACTCTCTAAAGGTAATTTTAATTAAATTAATAATTTTTTAAAAGAACATAATATATACAATTCCAAAAAAAATCATTTTCTATTCTCTCAACACAGAAACTACTGTGGTAGGGGCTGGAGAGATGGCTCAGCGGTTAAGAGCACTGGCTGTTCTTCCAAAGGACCTGGGTTCAAATCCTAGCACCATATGGCAGTTCACAGCTGTCTGTAATGGCCGGGCATGGTGGCACACGCCTTAAATCCCAGCACTCGGAGGGCAAAGGCAGGCAGATCTCTGTGAGTTCAAGGCCAGCCTGGTCTACAAAGTGAGTCCAGGATAGCCAAGGATACACAGAGAAACTCTGTCTTGAAAAACCAAAACAACAACAACAAAAAAAAAAAAACCCTACTGTGGCAAAAATGACATATCATATTAAGTCTAATATCCATTTCATCTTTGTTTGCCTCGTAGCCTGCTAGTAGACTTCTAGTTCTAATTCACTTATAATCGATAATCCACTTTGGGCAAGACATGACAAAAGTACCACACGGGTTCTGAGTGTCCAAAGACACTGGTATAAACTAACTTTGGGAAGATATCTGATTAGGCTCTTGAAGAATCAAAATTATTGTCTCAATGTGATTTGGATAGGTGAAGCATTAACAAGGAAGTAACCATTTTATAGCAATCAATAGTTACAAGACTTTATTAGCTGGGCAGGGTTCAAGAGACAGGACATAATAAGTTGAAACATTTATTGGTACAAAATACCCATGTGACTCCTTGGGAGGCAAGATGCAAACAGTGCTTTCACAACCCAATAAAGAGCAAAAGCAAATGCACAGACGAACTTGCTCTGTTTACATAAGGGGAGAGCACATCCCTGGGTTTTCTGCAGAAACATTTCAACATCTTTCAGAAATGAGAACTCATACACATGTGGGCACCTGAGGGCCCTTCTTGTCGCACCTTTACCCTGGCCCTGTTACTAAACCAGTAAGCTCAGGATAAACAAGACTTGGTGGGGGGACTAGGAGCTAGGGTTTGTGTTACATGACTGAGAGAAAGAGGAGGAATTATTTTCCTAATTACAAAAACACATTAGAGGGGAAAGAAATTCAATTTCATTCCAAACACTCCTACAAACAACATGTGGCTTGGAGTACCCGAGGCTGCAGGAGCTGCTTCTACACTGCCCCTGCCTTTCTGTTAGCATTACACTGTTTGGGTTTTCCAGTCAGATCATCCTGCCCAAAGCACATACTACTCCAGAAGAATTGAACCCAGCCTCTTGCACATCACACTCTGTGGAGCCACTTGACAGAAAGTCGTTATTCAGAAGCAGCCACCAAACTTTCAGCACTCTGTAGCTCTGAAGGGGGATGCTATTTGTCCCTAAAAAACCAGGAGTGAGTGAAGATCACTGGGTCAATACCCTGTTTCTCTCCATGCTGCCAAAGCACACAAACAGGAGTTCAGGGAACAGCAGCTGATCAATGCTGGCAGTCATGAGGGGGTACTCCTAAGACAACACGAGGGAGAGGGAGGCAGAGCTAGGTCCAGAAGATTGGTGCCCTCACTGCACCTGAAGGATGGGAAACACTCAGGGCTCCAAGTGGGCTTTACATTGTTTTGACAGCTTGAAAGAATAAAAAGAATAGTATTTAGAGAAATTACTTTCCAATTCACTATTTCAGGGTTAAAGTAAGTTTGTTTGTATTTGTATGCAGTCTTTATTTGGGTCGTTCATCAGTTCAGCCACAAAGCAGAGGTGAATAGTTATAGAGATGTAATAGCCCTCAGAACTTAATATCACCTCGATATACCATTTGGATGGGGGGGGGCAGTCCCCTTATGCTTCACTCTAAGCTTCTCTTCTGGGACACATGGGAAGCAACAAGAAAGCCCAGACCTGACCCCTGGAACAGCCAAGAATACAGTAGAGCACCGTGGTGGGCAGTGAAGCTGTCCGGGTCTCTGAGGAAAGAAAAGCACTTGTCTTTATGGTCCTGTCTCCCATGCTTCCAACTCAGGTATTTACCAAGGGTGTGCTGTGAGTAGCAAGTGAAAAACAAGCACCAAAAAATTCAAGGGGCTCTTCATGCCTACCCACTCCATATTTCCACAGGCTCATTTTCCAGAGAAAGAATGAAAACCACTCATGATTTGGAGGCCAGAGTGACCAACACAACTCCTGCTATTCAGTTCTACAGCTTTGTTTGGAAAAACCACATCTTAATATTGACAAAAAAGAAAAGCTGAGAAGGGAGAGGATAAAATGCTACATCTAACAACATGGCTGGCTTTTCTGGATCTCTGCCAACACCAGCCCCATCGATCAGAGATATTCACAGAGCAGCAAGTAGAAAGGAAGGGGAGCCAGCAGGCAGCAGCCTTACACCGGATGCTACTTAGGATTCAGGCAACAGCTGCACACCGGGTAATGCTCCCTAGAGCAGTCAGCTGGGGAGGCACTGAGCCCCATCCTCGCTAAGAGCTCCGGCTGCAAAACCGCACACGCTATTTGGACAGCCAATAGCCCATGACTAGGCCAGGGTCCACAGGGTGCTGAGTAACCAGGGAACGCAACAGGGTCATTTGTTCAGAACAACAGTCCTAGAAAACTGCAGGACTGTATTTTTCAAATGCTCCTGGAGCCACAGATTCTCTACAACAGGGTATTGCTCTGAGCCACACCAAACCTCAGACTTTTATCCTGCAAACAAAGAAGGACACTGAAGCCAGTCTAGAATGTCATTAGGACAAATAAAGACAGGTTCCCTTCAGCCAACTATCTTTTTCCATTAGGATACAAAGCTGAAAATCTTCTGAATTCTAACCCCTGGCTCAACTCCTACATAAAAGCAGAGAAAACACAGAGGGTAGCATAGGAAGCTTGCCAGGACAGTGCTGACAAAAAGGCAGCGTTCCTGTCTGACATTTGAAGCAATGTACATCACTCTAGCAGTGAAAGGATCTACCCTTCCTATCAGGCCCAAATCTGCAAAAAGCCCTTCAGGGAAGCTACATATGTTTCTTGAGACCTAAGTGTAGTCATTTATAGCCAGAAGTCCATTTCTGTACTTAAAGCTTTGAATAAAAGGGAGAAAATGAATGGGCCTGGACAAAATAGTTCATCATGGAGATCAGATGACAAAAACATTTAAAATAGAGTTGTTTGCTTATGATGTCTAGTTTTGTAGTTTGAGTTCAAGATCATCAACAAAGTACCTAGTATGTCCTACCTCTCCAGGGCTATTGGTAAACCAAAACTTTATCATCTACACCGACAATAAGATACCATTACCATTACACGTACAGCCCAAAGAAAACTAGGACTGGAAAGAAATTCTGAAAGAATTCTTTTCCCGAGTATAGAGTAGAGAAAAAAAATCATTTTTTAAAAGAAAGTTGCCAGATGTAGCTTTCTTCTCTGTCCTTTCTTTACTAGTTTCTCTAGCAGAGCAGCCTCAAGCTGCAGATCCACAATTTACAGTTTCAGAATGCTCTGAAAACTAAAAGATTGTCTTACAACAAAGTAAAACAGTAAAACAAAATCTAACCTGAAACGGATTGTTACAAGACCTCACATGAAAAGATTCGAGTGGCTTTTAAGTACTTGTCCAATAAAATGGGAATATTCATGTTGCACTGAAAAATTAATTAAATTAACACTAAAGTGCTTAATTACATGGGTGCTATGCACAACCCACTGAGGGTAATACATAATTAATAAACTACATATGCACTGCATGACCTTTCTCTATGTGTTTCTGCAGGGGCACATATGTACACATGAGCGTATCTTTGATTGTTCTCCACCTTTATGTCAAGGCAGGGTCTCTCACTTGAGTGGAGAGCTTTCAAATCTGGCTAGTCTAGCTAGCCAGCTTGACCAGAGGATCCTCAGGTCAACTTTCCAAGTAACAGGATTCTAGGCAGCCCACCACACCCTCCTAGCATTTATATGGATTCTAAGGATCTGAACTCAGGTCCTCACGCTTGCAAAGCAAGTTCTTCATTCATTAAGCTATCCCCTCAACATCCACATATCCTTAAGACCCAGAAACTTCCTAACCAATCTCAGGATCTCCATCTCTATTGTCTTAACCTTCCTCTCACTTCCACCTGTAGCCCCACTGTCAAACCCTGCTCATGGGAACCAGCACATTGAAAGCATTTGCATCTTCTAGCCCAACCTTCAGGTCTTCTCAGGACTTATTTTATGACCTATCTGCAGCTGGTATAACCTCTACTGGATTGACAAGAAGCTTTTGTTCACCTTAATCAGACTTTTTGTTGCAACACAAAATATTACTTTGATAAACTGCCCTCGATTTTCATCTTCCTTTTCTATTTCTATTCAAAATCTGGGCTTCCTAATCAACATGCTTAAAGCTGAATTTATGGCTATTCAGTCTACTAAACCAACACTACCTATTTTTATTCATCGAATTCACATCCTCCTGGATCAAAATATTAAATCTGTATAGACAATTTTGTACCTACTGATTCAAAACCTGACCCTATCTCAAATTCAGAAAAATCAAAAACCTTACAGGCTCCCTTTCCATGGTTCCAACCATCATTAGTAACACCAAAACCCTGACTGCAGAGTGAATGTTCCTAACAAAAAATTGTGATCACACTCAAAAACCTTGAATGATTTCTCAGCCAATAAAACAAAAGTTAAAACTTCTACATTCCACATACCTGCAATTTTAGTATGACATTTATCTTCTTTTTTAAATTATGTGTATATGGGGGGTAAGGTACATATGAATGCAGGATAGAACAGGGTATAAGATCTCCTGAAGCTTGAGTTACAGGCAATTGTGAGCTGCTCAACATTGAGTGCTGGGAATTAAACTCAGGTCCCCTGCAACAACAATACATTTTTGAGCCATCTCTCTCAGCCCCTGTGCTTATCCCCTTAAAAGTCAGCTGTCCATCTGAATCACCATTGAAGGAACACTATGACAGGTGTCAATCTGAATCACCATACAAGGAACACTATGACAGGTGTCCATCTGAATCACCATACAAGGAACACTTTGACAGGTGTCCATCTGAATCACCATACAAGGAACACTTTGACAGGTGTCCATCTGAATCACCATACAAGGCACACTTTGACAGGTATCCATCTGAATCACCATACAAGGCACACTTTGACAGGTATCCGTGACTGTACATCCCCTTCCTGAGTAGGCATTTTGGGTTAAATGGAAGAGGTGCTACAGCATACCTTTGGCTTGGCTACTGTTGTTTCTTTGTTTTTAAACCTCTTCCCTAACTTGAATGGATTATAGACCAGCGATTCTGGAAAACTTTCTAATACCAGTACCATACTCAGCTCATACCTTTTACTCACCCACCCTCGGGGCTGTTCAAATGCCATTTCTTGTATTAAACTATCACATTCCAACCTACCTTTAAACATTTCTTCTGCCTCCTAACATCTGCAGCACTTTCATGCAGAGCAGACCAACTCATATCCTTCTGCTTATTCTGAATTTAAAATTATGACTTCTAATACATACTTTATGTCTGAGCTTGAATTTTTCTTTTTAAGCTTATTTTTCAATAAATTCCTTTTGAGAACAAGCAATTTTTCAATTATTCCTGCTCTTTAGCTCAGTTCTGGTTTTGTTTTATTTATTTATTTATTTGTTTGTTTGTTTGTTTGTTTATATTTGTTATTTATTTATTTATTTTGGAGACAGGGTTTCTTTGTGTGTCACTGTCCGGGAACTCGCTCTGTAGACAAGGCTGGCCTCGAACTCACAGAGATCTGCCTGCCTCTGCCTCCCGAGTGCTGGGATTAAAAGTGTGCACTACCACCCTGGCTAGTTTATGTCAGTTCCTAACACATATTTATTTTTGCCCTATAACAGAGGGTTAACTAGCTTCCAGCTACCAACTCAGACAAATGACTACCGATAGACATCTGTTTGATGTGGTTGTGATAAAAAACACAAGAGTGGGCATGTTTTGGGTGACAGCTCCAAGAATACATATTTGGCGCAACCAAAGCAAAGGTACAGAGACCCATTATGAGCTCACACATTTTGGTCAGTATTATGGACTCAAAAACTAGAAACAAGCTAAGAGGAAGGTATGAGAGCAGGGATGATAGAGCCTCACAGGCACTGTCTGGAAATGCCACATTCACTCGAACCTCCATGTCCTGTTTTCCTGAAAGTGCTTTTCCATCAAGCCCTAACAAGGTCACTGTTGACCAAATGTGTAAGGAAGTCAGAAAGACTGAGCTACTTACTGACACAAAAGAGTAATAGACACAAAGAAACAGGTCAGAAAGGGTGACAATAACCATACATAGGCCATTCATCATTATATACAAAATATATTAATTCAACAGTGACCCAAACCTTTTTCTCCCATGTCTTCTACAATCTGATCCCATATTGGTCAAATAAAGCTAAGACAGGAAATCCGTGTAAGTGACGATACAACACAGTTAAATTGATAACGTACAGGCACACCATGTAGCCTTTAACTAGAGCACTGCCAAAAATTACTGTAGTAGTATGTTCTGAAAATTCAGTACTGCTCTGAAAACACTGAGTGTGGGCCTGTGCAAATGAGACTCATGCTTGCTACTGTCGGCCACAACACAACTAGTTTGTGATAACTGATTCCTAAGCGATCTTCTAGGCTAGACATCAACATTTTTGGAATATCTGACTGCAGTTTCCTTTGAAACTGTAGCTAAAGAAACCATTTTTTTACCTAGAGAACCTGTTCTCAAAGAAGCATCCTAATAATGTCATCTAAGCCTTGACAAAAACAATAAAACAAGGTAATTTTTTATATTAGTGCAACTGTTGGTACTCTACATGATTGAAAAGCACAACAAAAAGTTATTTCTAATCCATAACTTTTGATTCCTCTGGAACAAGGGCAAGATCGCCATAGGCAACCTTACAGTTTGAGTTCTTTCTTCAGCCACAAAAGCTATTTACATCCACATCCAAAGCTTTGGTTCCAAAGCTTAAGACAATTCATTTAAGGACAGGGCTCATGGACGTACCTATAAATTTCATAGGAATGTAAATATGTGAATACTCGATAGGTAACACACAAGCACTTTGAACAAGTTGGTCAGCCTGGAAAAATGACCCTGCAAACCACAGTTTTCTTCAATTCTATGTACTTCACATGGCACCCAAGCAACAGCCGCTCACATGCAACCGAATCATTTATATGGCTACTGAACACCAAGACAGTCAATTGTTCCAACTAAGTTAAAAAGCTAAGAACAGGACTGGAGAGATGGCTCAGAGGTTAAGAGATGGCACTGGCTGCTCTTCCAGAAGTCCTGAGCTCAATTCCCAGCAACCACATGGTGGCTCACAAACATCCGTAATGAAATCTGGTGCCCTCTTCTGGCCCGCAGGCAAACCTGCAGACAGAACACTATACATTCAAAAGTAAATAAATCTTTTTAAAAAACAAAAACAAAAACAGAAGTGATGTCCTATCATTTTATTAAAAAAAAGTTAATAACAACATCTAAATAAAGGCTAACAAAGAAATATACAATAATTTGCATCAAGTCAGGGTGAACACAACTAGACATTGTACTAGCTGACTACTCAAAATTATTAAACCTGAATGCTAACAAACCTTGCCTAGCCACACACACAACTCTCAGATGTAAGTTCAAAGTGGCCTGTCACCACCATGGACTAGAAGGGACAAGAGAGTAGGCATCAAGGAAGTCACAAACCCAAAGTATGAATAGGCACTTTTGTTCCATGAAGGTATCGGTTTTTGACCTACGACACCACCATACTGAAATGATGAATACTCACAGGGAAAAAGGAACCAGAAAGAAAAGGCCAGCCACATAAACCAATCTGAAATAGCTCCCAATGAAATAAAGCTCAGAAAACTGGGGAGGAAGGAGAGACTTTTTCTCTACCAGCAGGATTCCTGTGTTTCCATTCTTTCTTTCCATCTCTCATGCCCTCCTCTGATGAGTCTGTGACATTACAAACACATTTCTCATTTAAGCATTCATTGGCCCCTGCTATTTGCTCTTGTCTCAAAGCATAATTCCTGGAGTTTGAGGCACAACAACTGTTGTTATGGAAATGAATGTGAGACCACAAGGGCTAGTGTTCACAAAGCTGGTATAGCAGTCAAGAAAGAGCTGTAAGGAATCTTTAACCTTGTTTCTGTAAAAGAATTAAATTATGAACTTGGCCTTCTTCTGTAAAACCCTGATGTGATTATACTACTTTTTAAAGGTACTTTTAAAAATTATAATACATGATAATGGCAGACAGTCTATGTTATAAAACCAAGAAAAAGGGCATTCTAGAGATGTTTAATTCCCCGGGACATCCCCTTCAGGCACACGTCCACTGTTTCCTCACAGGTGCTGCTAGGTAACATACAACACGTACGCACAGGTGTGCACATGCTCAGCATCCTCAGCAAATAAAAGCGCTGACTATAAAAAAAAATGCCAAATAAAATTCTTTGTGGGCAACTCTGTGGCAGCTCTGCTGAGGACAGGAAGCATGTATTAATCATACCCTTACAGTCATTTTCTCCTTGTCCTAACAAGATGTCTACCTGCACAAGTCAGCAACACTATTACTATTCAGGAAGACTCGGGTAACCCAAGTAGAAGAATTCTGGACATAAAACAGCAGCATTCTTAAAGCTGTCTATGGCAAAGAGAACAACAAAACTTGGTCAGGGTCCTGGCTCCCACCCTTTCCCCAAATCATCACTGAGGTCAGGCCCGGTCCCAAATTCCTTCCTCCTTGCTAAGGGTGCTCAAAAGACTAACAGAATCTATCATTGTTGGGCTGTAAATCTTCCTTACTACCAGAGGATTAGGAAAGAACCCCTGTTCTCTGGTCCTGTCACTTACAAGGTGAGACCAACACATGAGACAGTGGAGCAAAGCTGTCAATTGCAGCTGTAGGTCAGGCATCCTACTCCACGCAGCCCTCAAAGCACGCACCAGGGGCTGCATGCCTGTCCTTATAAGCGGACAATGTCTGTACCGCCACACCCTCTCTTCCTATAATTTATTTCACACTTCTCCAAAATGATTTCCTTTTCCGCACTTGTACTTCTGAGTTTAGGGCAAGAGGACCAAGATGACAGACTACCATCTGACAAGGGATTTTTAGCAAGAACATTACTTTCTTGAAAACAAAAAGGCAAAAAGATGACTGCATTCAGATGATTACTCTGAGAGAAAGCATAGGGCACCAGGAGAAAATGAGCACATCATCAGGTAATAATGGCCCAGTTCAAAATGATTGTTGTATAGAACAGGCCAAAAACTGCAGAAATAAATGCTCAATCATGCAGAAGTGGTTACTTCATGCCCACTGTACACACAAGGCAATACACATATACACATGAATAAAAACAAACTAACAATGAGCATTTTATCATGAAATAAAATAGTATTTTAGAAGTCACAATGTACGTTCACAAAGGAAAGTAACCAAAAAAAAAGAACAAACTGAATGAAAATGTGGAAGAAATATCAAAGAATGGGAACCTAAATACATTTGACCACCTTCATCATCTATTAATTATAAATATAGATCTTCCCTAAATCAATGCTAATTGAAAAGGGAATATTCATGATCACTGCTAAATAAACAGATGTTTCACTAAAGTAACAACTTAATCTCCATCATGAAAGATATATTATAATCTATCATTAAAAATTACCACATACAAACTTTATTTTAAAGGGATTTTTACAGCAACTCTTCATTAAAACCGGCATCATTACATATTTTAAAAATATTTGTGACTATAATCAATTTATATGCTAGCTGTACTAACTGACAGGTGCAAAGTGTGAAAAAAATAAATGGGACTTCAACAACAGAGAAGATTCTTCCACTGAAACCACCAAGATTGCTTTGGCCAATTTCATTAAGAAAATAAACTCAAACCTGAAATACTCTTCAGCTGTGGTATAATCCAAAAATGGCAGGCATAATGGTTCAAGTCAAAAATAATTCCCTTAAAAACAAACAAGCAAACTGTGCATGTCTAGGGCTAGACCCAGAAAGCCTGGACTTTCTTCTAAGGAAACAAGGTGACCTACAAATTGAAATACTCCTTTAAAGCTTGTCAAGTAAATAAAATAGTCTCAGGAAGTTCCTGAAACTTACAAGACTCAGTAGATACCTTTCTCATGGTCATTTAGGTAATAGCAACTTCTGGAAAGACAAGACTCTATAAACAGGTGAGCTATTTACAAGTCATGGAATTATTTCTAATGTTGCAACTCAAGTTTACCATAGACTAGCACCTTCAGACATAAGGAAACTAATCTCTTTAAAATGCAGCTCCAGTGTATTTTACAGAAGCAGCATCCAAAAAAAGACAGGTTATACAGATGACAGTGAGGGCAAAGGAGGCACTAGAGGACAGAGAGGATGCTGACCTTTAAATGTGCTTCCAAAAGGCCGGAGGCTATCCTGATAGAAAGTAAAGGCATCACCTCCTTCCTTGGCATCAGAGAAGTGACAGTAAATGCTTGCTGACATTCAGCAAAATGACAAGAGCTGCTTAAGGAGCGGCCTTCACAAAATGACTAGGTAAAAATGTTTCAAGGAAGAATACCTTGCACACTCTTTTTTTTGTAATAATTTATTTTTTATTTCTTCAAGTTACATCTTAATCAAATTCCCTCCCTACTCCCCCCTCCAGTCCCACCCTCCCACCGTATCCCCTTCAACTCCCCATCCTCTACCCTTTTTTTATTTTTATTTTTTAGTTTAAGGTATATTTCCCCCCAACAGCTCCCCCTTTTAGTCCAACAAATAGTTCTTTCTAACAATAAATACAATACAAAACAACAGAAATAAATAGGCCATAATTATGAGAGTTATATGGCTTAGCATACATTCCCAATGTCCAGTCCATATGTACTTGGCACCTGACTTTAACATTCTACTATCTAACCATCTCCATGAGTTTAAAGTTCTATATCTAACTCAGCTTACATACTAACTTGCATCACAATTTTAAAAACATCTTCTTAGATCCAGAGCACCCTCTTGATTCCTAAACAACTCAAAATTTAACTATGAGACTCTAGCTATCTATTCTTCAACCACCTCAGAGACCTGAGAGGGATAAATATATCTGATTATATAGGAAGTGCAGGGCCTGCAGCTTCCAAAACTAAAAAATGACATACCAGTGGCTGCCTGGACAGTTCCCATTTTCTCTCCATACATTACAGCATCAATCTTCAGCCATTTGGCCCTGTTTCTCTGACAGACATTGATTGTAGAACAGGTATTATGAAGGATTTACCTACCCTGTCTTGGCAGAGCTAGGCTGTCGACTTACCTGCTTCCAAGTTTTGTCCTTTTTGGACAGCATTCTGTCTACAGTTGAAGCAAGGGGTTTTTCTTGCCAAGAGATAGGCTTGCCATTAATTCAACCATCTCCCACTGGAGATTCTTCGATGCTCATCTTCTACTTGGAGTAGAATAGGGGGACCTTGCACACTCTTTAAGTTTAAAGCACAAAGACGCACACCCAGCGACTAACATGTCCAGGTTCATGGAGTCTGGCTGGGAGAAAATTTAGTTTCATTTGTGGCATCAGCCTCTCCACCAAACTCCACCAAACTTGGCTGATTTGGAGAAGTTCCTAGTACACCGGTTATGACAAAAAGTCTTAAAATAAGGAAACAAATCAATGGAGCAAATGGAAAATGGGTAGACAAGAGAAACAACCATGAATACCACCACAGTCCAAGAGATCAGACAAAGAAAAAGTTATCTCCTTTGTAAGGAACACCACTGAGTCCTACCTCTCTCAGCAGGTAACCACATGCTGGGGTCCTACCTCTCTAAGCAGGGCACTCTGCCTTGATTAACTTGTTCTCAAGTGTCTCCTACTACCTGACTGGAAATTTATGACAACAGGCTTTACCCTGAACACCTGTGATCCATGCCCACCCTAGCACTGCCAGTATCCCTTGGGCTCATTGTTGGTGTAGCACTTCCATGTAAGAAAATTCCATGCTGCCTTCCACACTCCCTTCACACATCCTAATACTGATGCAATGCTATAATACAGAAGTTTTCAGGAACTTTTAAAATCTAGATTAAGAAAAGGAGAAAAGAACAGGAAAAATGAAAACAAAGATTGGCGAGTGGTCTTAAATCCCAGCATTTGGGAGGCAGTACAAAGATGATTCCTGTGAGTTCTAGGCCAGTCTGGTCTACATAAGAGTCTGGGAAGCTAGGAATACATAGAGAGAACATGTCTCCCCCCCCCAAAAAAAAAAAAAAAAAGAGGGAGCCACTGGCCCTGGAACATTCCTCTTCTAAGAAGTCCTCCATCTGAGTGGTCTTAGAACAAGACAGGCTCACTGAGCTACTGTCCCTAGTGAACCTTCAGGGAAAGTGGCAGTTCCAGAAGCTCAAAGCTGTTAAAAATGACACTAATTCTGCCCTTTGGTGACATGTCAATGGAGAATGTGAAGTACCCTTTAATTTAATGTAATTTAAACATCAGCCAAGACACATCTTGGTGGCACATGCTGTCCTCTGGTCTTACTGGTTCCGCCTGGGATGGGTCCAGCTCTCATGCCCACTAGCCCTGCTATTACAGCGTCCTTCATCTACTACTGACCATTTGCAGCCAGCAGCTGCCGCTCAAGTGGATCTCTTCACTCGGAGCAGAAAGAAGTTCTCACAGGGCTGACATGCGGGCTAAGAAAGATGGTGAATCTGACTGCTCAGGTTATCAAAAGGGCATTCCAGCTGCATGTCCAAACGAACACAGGGAACACAGACACTGAGAACAAGCTAACATACCAATAATTTCAGGGCATTAGACTTAATACAGAGGAAACCTTACATGACTTTAGGGAAATACTATGGGGATTAGTAACGGGGCATTCAAAGAAGTCTGTGTTAAATAATTTGTGTAAAACAAATAAGTATACAATCTTGTGCCGTTTATTAAAAGCAAAGTTTAGGGAGTGAGGAAGCCCAGTATGTTCCATTCTATCAAGTTCCCTTACAATCAGTTCCCTATACAAGAGGGCTGGATCAGTCTAGTCCCAAAGTATTAAGAGACACAGATTGGGGAGTGGATATTAACAAAGGCTGAGGAAAAAAAGGAAGGCCACCTCCCTCCTGCACTGGGGCAGCTGTTCTTAATAATAATCACCTGTGGCACAACAAGCCTGGAGATCTGGTTTAAGCCAGCTCCTGGTAAGGCTTGGAGGGTGACAGCAATATTATTTAAAGCTTCTTTAATGACCTTAGTTAACATTTCAAATAAAGAACAAGCAAACAAAAGTAGGTAAAGGACACAGTGGGAAAGGACATGTCAGGAGGAAGTATTTTATAAAAGTTGCATCAAACAAACAAACAAACAAAAAAAGAGACAAAAATCCCCAAAACTAAAACCCAAAACTATACTTATTCTTTGTTTTTGCTTTGTTCTTGTTTCCCAGTACTATGAAGCTGGGGATCAAACTTCAGGCCTTGAGCATGCTAGGCAAGTGTTTTTAACAGTGAACACCCTCCAAATAGTTTTTATTTCTTGAGAAAGGACAAATTAGTGTGGGATGAAACACCCACCTAAATATCCTGGTTAACTGCATGTGTTCTCAAGAGAGAATCGAAGCTTCCCAGACAAGGCATAATCAGGTTGCATTCTGGTTTTTAAGGCAACTACTGGCCCAAACTATAGGACAAAGAAGAGAAGTCAGAATGATCTCTGTCCTCCTTCCAGGGGAGACAGATAACTGCCTCATAAGAAAAGAGCTTTCCAGAACAGAAACACTTAAGTTTATCGTTGAAGAAATGAGAGGCTATGACACCTTTATTAAGAAAGTAAGTGAAATCCCCCTCAGTGTAAAAGAAAATGATTTCTTCACACAGTTTTTAAAGTAGACTACTAAATAATATTTGCAGCGGTAAGATTTTATTTGGTTAGGATACCATCATTCTCAACTGTGGGCCCCCACTCAGAATTATTACCACCCGTTCTCCAGTGATATTAGAGCCACCCCACAACATGCAAAAAGTATGGGTTTCAGTCATTGCTGCATATCAGAAACCTCCCTGAGCTCTCAGGAAAATGGGAGGAAGAAAAAGAAAGGAAAAGCTAGCTATGACCCACCCTTGGGAACTCTGAGGCAGGAGACCTGGGACGGGGTGCCAACTAAGACTCCTCAGGTGGCTCTGACACACAGCCCAGGGCTTCAAACCTGCACATCAGAGCATTCCCACTGAACATGTTTGCCCGTGGTCTCTGCTGATTGAGCCGTGGTGCTACCCTGGCAAGATACAGAGCAGGCAATAATCGGTTCCATTCCCTGATCTGCAGATGAGTTACTGTGTATCACAGCCTCTATTTAGTGGCGTTGAGATGCTGATGAGTTCATGGCTTTGCTTCTCATTAGTGTTTTATTGCAAATTGTGTGTGATTTTTATCCATGATCATGTAAAAAGTAAATGCCTAACAAATACCCAAGCTACTTGCTAAAGACAGTGGCTTTTATCCATTCAACAAAGATTAATGAGGAAGAGAAAGAAACCCCATTGCTACACACATACACACACACAGAGGTAGGCATATTTCTATCAGAAACAAGAAGCCAGGAGAGATTACAGGAACCAGTTTTTCTCCTGACCTTAGTGCCAGCCTGAGATGTGCACTTACAGGCAGAGAGAATCTAAATTCGAGATCTAAGGAGAGATCTAAGGAGAGATATAAATTCGAGATCTAAGGAGAGATCTAAATTCGAAATCTAAGGAGAGCAGCCCCCGGGACAGGCTCGAAGGCACAGGCTGTCAGGAAAAGGTGCACCTGCTTTGGGCTAGCAAGTAAGATCAACACTGAGCCTATCTCCTAGCTCTCCAGGCCTCTTCTCACCCATCTTCTACCACCACATGTTTAAGACTTGGGCCTAAAGATCTGGTCTCTACTTCCAGGACAGTTTCTCAAGAGACCATCCTATCATCAACTTCCTGATTCCGTGACCAGGCAGAGACAGATGCTTTAGAAGGCATCCTGGTCAGCAATATAACCCAGGTGAAACACTTAAACACAGACACACGGAGGCTCCCAGCACCCAGCTCCCAGAGGACCGAGTCCAGTTCTAGAGTGGGGCTTTTATTTCTGCAGCTCCTTAGTGTCTGCTCCTGGTCCTTACCCACTAATCTGCCCTGTACCCTCCAGGACTCACACTGCTCCTGCGTGGAGCATTCAGGTTGGATTTATTTCCGTACACTCAGAGGCTTCCTTGAAGCCAGGAAAGTGCCAAGCAGGCCCTTGAGGATGAAGGCCAAGAGAGGCCAGGTGATTATCACAGAAGAAATCATGGCGTCTGTCTCGGCCCCAGAAAGTACCCAGCGCTAGGGAGAAGCAAGTTATTAAAAAAGACAATAAAATAAATAAATCAGCCTTCTGGGTTCACATAAATATTTCCCTAATTGGTAAAAGGGCAGTAAAGGGAATATAGAAAGAGTGCCTAACATTTAATGGGTTTTAGGTAAAATATTATACTTTCCAAAAGTTACTCAAGTGTGGCAGGGAGTCTATGATCTAAAATTACTTTTCCAAGTGACCGAGATACTACTTTCTTCTTCAGAACTACAAAGAAAGGGCCATACAAATGTCAAAATACCACTAAATGATCTGCAGACCTGAGCCCATCTTCTCTCTTCCTGAAATTGCCCACACACTTAACAGCTCAAGGTCCTGTTCTTCTCATCAGAAAAGAACCAGAGGAAGGCAGCGCTGCTCCAAGCCACACACCTCTGTACAAATTACAAAGCCTCCTGCACCTGTCCTTCCAAAGCCCTCTCCCAGCTCCTACAGCTTGCTCTCTCTCCAGAGCCAGTAAAACAGGATGACAGAAAGTCTATGAGAGGCAGGAGTGGGGGAGCATGTCAGGGTCGTTACACTGGTGACTTCGTAGAATAAAACAGTGACTGGTAGCTCTGTTTCTTTCCCACCATCTTCATCCATCTCTGCTATTTTTATATGCAGTGACATGATGATCATCTCTGAGAGGAGGGAGATAAGAAACAGACCCAAATGTAAAAACCAACTAGTAAAAAGATACAGCAGGCCTCTTCTGCAGCTGCTGGGCTTTGCCTAGATAAAAGAGCTGAGCCTAGGGGAAGCGGCTCAGGGCTCAGAGTACGCACTGAGAGTAAGCACAATGCCCACCCCCAGTAAATCCTGACCCTTTGAGAAGAGGCACACAAAATAATCTGAGACAAGAAGGTGAATTTGAATGTGTGGATGTCGTGGAGGGTCTGGAGTACGTTCTGATTATGAACACAGGTGGTTAAGCACACAGTGTCATCATGACTTCTGGGTAGATTATTCTCAGATGCTCTGTGCTCCCAAGTATCCAAGCAGCGGGACTCTGTCACAGAGAACACAGAAATGACTTCATGCTTTAACCATTGTTATGACAGGAATTTGGGGTAGTGGAGCCTTCAACAATGTGAGGCAGTATTGCTTGTAAATCCCACACACATCACATATCGAGCTCAAACAAGACTCTGGACAGTGCTATCTCGTTCCTCAGAGACACAGAAAGGCTGTGGGGAGCCCTCATGTGTTTGATTCCCACTCCCAAGAGGCAGCATCCTCTTCAAGACAGAGGCGAGCCAGGATCCTTTAAAAAACTAGCAGCTGTGGTTGTAATTACTTTGCTGGTCACAAGTGCTATTATATGTTAATTAAATATAATTGCTTCACATACCTGTATGTGGGGGTGACTGTTTATCACAATAGGATGCAATTTAATAATCTGCAGTAGAATTGTGCAAACACAAGTGGGCTGAGACAGCAATGCTGCAGGTGCACACATGAGCATTCCCACTCCAGTGCTATTGTGTCCCTAGTCAGGGCAGCAAATGAGAGCAGGGGAACCCAGGAGTAGGTTTACAAGTCTCCTCTACTCTTTACTTCAAAGGGAGCAAGTTTAGCTGTAAGGGGAAGAAGGGTTTGGCTGTCAACAAAACCCAGGGGGCCTGGATCCCAGCCTGCTTCTAAATCATACAAACAGATAAGGAATTAGGTGATTAGAGAGTGCTCTGCCAGCAGGACTAAATATCAGCTCCTCTGGGGAGCATACATCTGCATAGCAATGGCGCACAGCATGCTCCAGCGTGATCTGCCAGGGCCACTTCTGTCTGAACTGAATGGACCTGGTGCTCAGGCTTTCTACATTTTCATTTTAAGTGTAAAGATATAATCATAAAAATTGGAGATAATTTATATCTCCAAAAATAGGTGGCAACTGATTAAATAAATTATGGTACATCTATATTATTAAAAACCACATAACCATTAAAAACTCTGCTTTAGAAAATTATTCAAAGGCCAGGGGAAATGTTCTGTTGCAAAACATGAACAGAGATACCAGTGAAAGGCTATGAGATATTAACAGTGGAGATATTTTCTCTGAGTTGTAAGGTGTAAGTAATTTATATTTGCTTCTTTAAATTGTTCCCCAAATTTATAAATGAATATTTTACATTTATAAGCTGGGACAAATCTGTAAAGCTGAGAATGGTGAAAGGATGAGAGCAAGAGTATAAGCCTCCTCTCTAAACGTGGCTAACTTATAAAAATAATGAATGGAGATTAAACAGACAGTGAGCTGCCCAGAAGCAGGTACTCCCAGAGCACAGAAACCTCTCTTAAAATGACTAATAACTGAGACTACTAAAAAGGGAGATGCCCATCTCACAGAGCTACCTTCAGTATTCTGAATCACCAGTGAGATTACTACAAAACAAACCTCACATGGAGACAAGATGACCAAGCACATAGAATGGACTGGGGCTTGATGTTACAGCACTTGCCAGGCCCTGAGTCCAATCCCCAGTGCCATTAAAAAAAGGAGCTATTCACTTATAAATGGATTTTAGCCATATAGTACAGGATAACTATACTACAACCAATGCACCAAAAGGAACAAGAACATAGACTTTGTTACTTGTTAAATGAGACACTTTGCCCTAGTGGTGCTGCCATGTAGGCCCCCAGTTTTTGAGGAAGCTCTTAGTCCTCATATGACTGCTGAACTGGGGCAGGGGACTGATATGTAGGGACACCCCACTCCGGAGAAGTAGGATAGAAGGGAGAGGGGGTAGAGGGTGGGACTGGGAAGGGTGGAAAGAGGGCACTGTGATGGAGATGTATCTTAAAGTAATAAACAAACATTTAAAAAAAACATAATTTCCCATTTAAAAAAACAAAAAGGAGCGAGGGAGGGAAGGATACCCTCTTGTCCAAAGTTAAAATTAAGTTTCTTTTTACATTAACTATGGTGCCTTAAAAAACGGTTATACAAAATATTCTGATTTTGTAAAAATAGTTTGAAAAAAGAAACTATGTACTATATTAACAAAGATATTCAGTTTCTGCTTCTACAAAATTGGAAAACAGGGCTATAAAAAGATCCATTCATTCAGCAGTGAGGGAGAGGGACACCAACCCACCAAATCTGAATCCATGTTCATATGACACATGGGAGGCAGGTAAGACTGGGCTGACCCACATACCAAAAAAGAGACCCCCCAAGTGAGTACAGAATCCACCCAATCCTGCTTCCTCATTAGTCTAACCAGACGGTTGTGGGTTCAACAAGTCCAGGGCCTCTATCCCTGTCTGGAACATCCACATAGAGTTAGGGCCACCACAGGCTTCCTCAGCATCTATCTTGCAGCCTCTTTTTTCAGATTCCATAAATAAAAACTAATTCCCTCCATAAGAAAGAAAATGTCCTTGGCCCATTCAAATATACTAGTCTTTCTGACAGTTGGAATTCACATTATAGACACACCCAAAAGACTTTAGATCACATCTTTGGGAGTCTATTTCACATAAGTCAGAGAACAATATCAAAATTTCTCTACCTCTAGCTAGAGCTCTGAGCTGAGTGAGCCCTGAACAGACCTCTAGTGAACCCTCACCTCAGTCTTAAATTATGACATTGTCACCCACAACACTAGCCAATGCAGGGTTGGTGCACTTTTTTGTGTTGGTGCACACTTTTGTACACTAGTTGTGATTCAGAAGGTACCTGAAGGTCTGCTGAACTGTGGCCTGAACACTGACTTCTCCTTACGTGCCATGAAGCACGTGCATTTTTATACCATCTACACAAGGCTATTTTATTTGCACATGCCAGCGTCAAGCCCATTCTTGAGTTGTTCCTTCTTCTAGGTCTTACCAGTTCACATGACAGAATCACATGAGGTGAAAACCCAGTCATCACGGCAGCCCTTCATAAGACCTTTCCTTTTGATACCTTGAAGTGAAACTGATTCTGAAAAAATTCTAGTCCCCACCAAACCATCAGCTCCAACAGTGCATTATAAGCCCTAATAGGTTCTTCCCTGTCCTCTGGCAGACCCTCCTGTCACCTTTAACTGGTACCTCAGGGCACATTCTAAGCTAAGAGCACCTTGTCCAGTTAGCAGTTGGCTCTGTGACCTTGGGAATATGGCAGTGCTCAGACAGGAAACTACTAAATCCAGCTCAGAAACCAAACTCCTGGGAGACAGCTTTGGTAAGCGCCCACTCTTCAACTGCTTAGAGTAACAATCTAGAGCCGTGATTATCAAGCTGATGTCTAGCAGTTATGAAAATTGAACATTCGGAGCCCCAGTCACAGGGATGTTAACACAAGGAGTTCAGTACTGACACCATAAGAAAACTGATCTGGCCTCTTTTCCAAGGGAAAAGCTCACCCAGAGGTCACTGTGAGAACCAACAGGGCACATAGCTGTGGCAAGGAGACAAGGGCAGAGGCAGGGAGACAAGGGCAGAGGCAATCAGTGGCAGACCCTGAATACACACTGCAGCTCCACTGTTCAATCAAAATATATGGCAGCAGCAGAGGACCCACACTCATCTTTGTCCTCAGAACAGTCCTGTGTAAGCCCAGAAGGATTGCAGCTCATTTGCAGCAAATGGGAAGCAATAATGTTGGGTTGCCATATTTGCGTGAATCTAACATTAACAAGCAAACAATTTGCCCCTGTAGACCTCTGCACCAGGGGATACCTTCGAAGCATACATGTGGGCATCAGTTCCCCAGCAGGGAAGTGGACAGAGATAAAGGAGATATGGCAAGGCCAAAGGACTGCAAGAAGCACCACAGTCCCTAATCCTCAGCTTCACATCATGAAGTCAGTTTAGGGCCGCCAAGACGCTAAAAATCCCTCAATAGCCAAAGACTGACTCTCTGGGATACGGATACGCCATATCACACCACACACACACACACACACACACACACACACACACACACACACGGCGGGGAGGGAGGGAGGGGTTAGATTACTCATTTGCTCATTTGTTTAAGAAATAATGACAAGCATATATGGAGTCCTCAATTTGACTCTTAGGACAAGAAAATAAGTGTATGCTGAATACAGATGCATGTTTTGTTCCCCAAAACTTTTCCAATGCACAACTGCTTGACTCCATGGATAGGGAACCCTCAGCTACAGAAATCCAACTGTACACATATATATGGATAGAAGAGTCAACACTGTTCTTAGAATGTTATGGCCTCTGTGTGCATATTGCATGTAAAATCGGGTAGCTCTACTACCTGCCACAAGAAGCTTTACAGCCCTGAGCTAGTCAGGCCAGCCCACAACAAGCAAATAGATCCAAGAAGGACTTAAGTACAGCGAGAACAGGAGAAGCAGAAGCATTAGTAATGAGAACCATGCATGCAGCAGGGGAGAGAGAAGAAGGTAGGATGGTAATCAGAGGAGAAGGAAACAAACAAATCACCCCAGCCAGCATTTGAGAGCTGGGGCAGAAAAATAAGGAGCTCAAGAATAGGCACATAGCAAGCCCTTGCCTCAAAAAGAAAAAATACCAAGACCAAAGAAACTAGAAGACCTATCTATAAAAAGAAGTGGAACCTGCAGAAGGCTTGCTCCCTCCCACAAGCATCAAAAAGGTAAAGCTTACCTTTTCTAACAACTAGTTTTGAAACCTCCTACTACCAGTACCAAATACCGTGTTTGAAGGATGAAATTAAAACAGCTAACATTAGCCAGGTGTGGT
This sequence comes from Lophiomys imhausi, assembly GCA_907164525.1. Lineage (NCBI taxonomy): Eukaryota > Metazoa > Chordata > Mammalia > Rodentia > Muridae > Lophiomys > Lophiomys imhausi. Next base: position 1,194,304 of record CAJQZJ010033939.1, read on the forward strand.
AGCACAACGCCTTTTATCCTGGCACTCAGGAGGTAGAGGGAGATGGATCTCTGTGAGTTTGAGGCCAGCATGGTCTACATAGCAAGTTCCAGGACAGCCAAGGCTACATAGTGAGACAATCAATCATCAACAAAAACCTAAATGAGGACCAGTCTGCCTTTCTACACACAATCACTATTTAAAAGCAAGACTTTTGTCTTAACAAGTTGCCTCCTTAAACCTGTATGTAGAAATAACAGCCAGAGATCATACCAATGAAGACATCAACTGACTTAGGTTTCAGAAGTAGGACACTAGTCTCTTTTAAATTGTGCAAATATAATTTTTGGAGTACAAGATGGCATTAAATAAGCAGTTTAAATGTTATTGTTCAAGAAAACTAGACAGCAGTTTTGTTGCAGGCCCTTTCTGAGGTAGTGAATTCTTACTCAAGAAGCCACTCTTTCTGGCCGAGCCCCAGCAAGGCAGCTAAATGAGAGGCAGTTTAACAGCCCTAAGAATTCACGACAGGTTTGTGTGGCATCAGAAACAGCACCAAGGATTTGAAAGCAACACAAGATACACAAGAGGCTCAACACAAGGCCCACTAGCCATGTACAGGAGCAACAAGCTGCCTAGCCTGTGTACTAGGAATGACTTCCTCATTCAAATCAGTTCTTATTTCTCGTAGAGAAGAAATCACTCCAGGATAGAGAATAAGGTGATCCAAATAAAATGCAAAAGAAATCAACATGGCAGCAGCATATACCCACGTGCACACGTGCAAGAACATGTGCAGAACAAACTTTCTAAGGACAAAAAGGCGAGGAAAAGCAAACAGTCAGGATGCGAGACTCTGGGGCGCCCAGCTCTGGGAGGGGACAAGGGAAAAGGAGAACATCTTCCTACATGAGCCCGAGGGAGCAAGCTCTGGACACAGGGAGACAGAGCGGGGCTAAGCACTATGATTGCAGCCCTGAGAACACATTCTTGCTGCGTGACATGAGTGACATGGCTGCAGAGGAGCACTGCACTGAGTTTTACACTTGCCAGGTTCCTTCACAATATCAGACACTAATTTCTATTCTCTAGGGTCCAGAACCCTCTGCAACAGAAACTGCCCTCCTCTACCTGCTGTTCTTTATGGTCTCTTGCCCTGAGGAGCAAACATCTCACAGAGCTCTGCTATTTCTGGATACAGGCACCCCAGAACTAACCTGCAAACAAGAATGCCTGAGCTCAAGAAATCAGTTACTCATCCTCAGAAGAAGGGGACTGGAGTAGGGAAGGAAGGGGGAGTGAAGCTAAGACTTTTCAAAGAGAAGAGCCAGTGCCCAATACAATCTGCCAGGCAAGCCATGATTGTGTTCTGACAGAACAGTTCCAAGGTGGCTCCACCTTGGAAGGAACTCAGACATTTCCTGGGAAAACGCTGGGCTGATGGTTTAACATACACTGGAACGGACTAACAAAGTACTACAATAACTCCTTCCCTCTTTATAAGAAAGGATTGAATAAAGTAAGGTGCTTTGAGTGATGTCAAATCTCCCTCCTCTAACTGGCTTAATAATCTGAATATACCAACTGCCAAACCAGCACAGGGCGCTGTCTGCCAATCTGTCACACAGAACATGGTGCGCTCCCCCTCAGTGGCTGCAGTCAAAGGCAAAGAAGATCCAGTAAGAGCAGGGCAGCCAGTTCAGTCTGTTTCCAACTCAGGGGTCTGGGCCTCAAGACAAAGCCTGAAGGAGCAGTAGGCTGACAAGGGAGCCTAGGCAGCCACATATCAGCAATCCCTTACAAAGCTCCACCTACAGCTTGTGCACACCAGTCTTTCTAAAACTAGCCACCCAGCTGGGGAAGCAGATGCTCAGCAGGCTCCATATGAATAAGAAGGAGGCTTTCTCCTAATTGCAGCCCACCTTATAAACGCAGCCACACACAAAAAAATATCTGGCCTCCTGGCCATCAAGAAAACACCCTTCTGGTAGTCAAATGGCAGAATCACAGCTAAGGGTCAATGCACTCTGCCAATCTGCAGCCAAAGATTATGAACAAGGAGTTGTGACGGCAACTGAGAAGCCAAGCAGACATTATTATATAACTGAGTGCCAACTACATGCTAGGCAGTTAGCCTGCAACAGACTTAAAGAAACGAGAAATCTACCTGACCCAGAAAATCAAACTGCATAGAGACAGAAGAAAAGAAGAAAGTGAATGAGCATGCAGAAACTAGAAATTATATGCATCTAATATGTAGACTTCCAAGAATCTGCACTGACAAGAAGCAACAAACTCAGAGGACCAGTGTGGAACCAGAAAGACGTATCAGATGGCCCTGCATCACAGGATGCTTCTGCTTAGCCTTACTGAGTGTGCCACATAGCAAAACAAGGACAAACTGACTCCAAGTAGAAAAATGAGAAAGTAAAGAACACGGAGTTTCTAGAATGTCTTCACAGCTAAACTGAACAGAGAGGTCCTGTTGTAAGGCAGGCCTACACCAGAGTGGACAAAAATAAAACACCGAGCTGGGCAAAGGCGTTTGTACCCCTCAAACTAGCCAGACAGCATAGTAGTAGGTGGATTAAGGACTATAAAATGTGAACACCCTATAAAATGACTGCAGATTTTCAAAGAAAGGCTAAAATGAAAAGTGACACCAAAAATATGCCTAACCAATAGGCCTGTCATTTGCTGGGGAAAAGGCAAGTATCTGTGTCCTTCAGCTTCCCTTTCTAGTCTCAGCTCTGAAAGTCTTTGCTGAAAACACTGGGGATAAAGCACTGCTGCCTCATCCATAATCCATCATTCCACTGAAGGTCCGCCTGCTGACTAACACACACACACCCCCCCCCCCCCCCCCCCCCCCCACCCCCACCCCCCCCCCCACACACACCCCCACACACCCCCCACACACACCCCCACACACCCCACCCACACACACCACACACACACACACACACACACACACGCTCCTAAAACTATAAACATCTTGTTAATAAAAATAATCTCTCAGAACCGCAGAGTGTATAATATATGAAGAACTTAAATGTTTGGTTTCTAAACAGAACAAAATTCTCCCAGCCCAAACCTAATTAGCCCACCAAGGAATGAAGCCTACAGCTCTGGCCGGCAAACTGCAAAGCACTGGATGGCTGCTCTAAACTTGCTTTGAATATAAATGTTAGATTTTTTAAAAAGGTAATTTATCTAAACACAGTGTAGGTAGTTCTGCAATCAGCACCTCATAAATAAAGAGAGAAAGATGATGAGAAAAGCTTTCTAATTGATTTTAAAATTAGTTCCAGCAAAGAAATAATCTGACAACCAACAAGGTCAACAACAGAAAGTGTATGTGGCGGGGAAGGGGGATAGCCCTGAGTAAAAAGTACACCTGAGGATGTCAATGAATCAACATACCTGCAGGCATTTGGAAAACCCTGAGGAAGAGCAGAGGGGTTAGAAGAGAGAATTAAATAGGGACCAATCTTCAAAGACACTTAAAATCCTGAAATTAACCTCTTTGGTAGATTGAGCTCAAGCTGCACTGTGCTAATGGAATATCCATTAAGGGGAAAACCATACAGGGAGGGCTGGTCAAGCAATGGCAGAAACAGAGTGGGGAAAAGAAGTAGTTGCAAAAATCTAAGCCAGATGTGAACTACCCAGCAAAAAGAAGCAATGTAATTAGGAGAGAAGGGGAGAAACAGGAAAGAAAGCAAATACTCCCTCCTGAAACTTAAGACCCAGTACAAGGGCCCCAGCTGAAAAGACCTTATCAGAGGCAGTTCAGAGATTAGTAGAGGATTCAGAGTGGGTGAAATGATGCCTACTCAAAAGCAGTATATGGAATTAAGTCTTATGCTTCAGCAGATATGATTTAAACATTTGATAATTGTCTACCATGTTCATAGTACTCTCTACAAGATTCTGAAAGTGAAGATAAAGATGAAAAATGCCATTCCTGGTCTCAACAGCCTTTAGACTTCACAGTGGAAAGTAGGCATGATCACAGACAAATACTACAGTGTGCTGGAGAAAAAGGAAAGGGCTGTGTGTACAGAAGTCTCTGACCTAACAGGATTCTTAAGAAACAGAGCAAGACAGAGGGCTACCTCAGCACAGAGGGCACATTAAGAAGTCAGAGAACACTAACTCCTGCTAACTCCAGAAACAACAGAGAATTACTACAGCTCAGTGGGTCTGAGAAGTAGAAACATGAACACACAGCATGAGCAAGATTTAGATAAGTTGAAAATGTAAAACTGTGTGATAGATATGATTACAGAAACGGAGAAGAGAGATGGGTTGAAAGACACATGGTTCAGAGGATTAACCACCAAGACCCACTAGGAGGTTGTTAAAAATCCCACAAAATATGATTTGAAAGAAAGAGGTAAGGGGATCTCTCTGGTTCAAGGAATGGGAAGAAACTATAATTTGTGAGAGAGAGAAGAAAGCAAACCAAATGAAACAAGACAGGCACATGCCGCTTTTCCAGTTTAAAATATATCGACAAAGATCACTAGAGTGTACATTTTAGGAAACTGCTCTCTGCCCAGATACTCTATGTCTTGACCTCATCACAAGGAGCCAAGCTTACCCACCAGTTGCCTCTCCAGCTGAGAAGCAGATCACAGCAATGCTTTAAGTGATGGCACCTAGACATTAATCTCAGAAAACAGAACATATGCATACAGAAATCTTACATGGGTGAACTAAGACCCACCCATTGTCTCCTAATAGTAATTTTTTTCAGCCTTCAATAAAAGAGGTTTCAAGTGTTCATCTCAAAAACGCGCAGATCAAACAATTTGGAGATGGTACAGAATGCTTCTGTCAGTGCGATGACACACTCTATGTCTTTTGATCACACTACCGCAGTCCCCAAATCTCTCCATTGGAAACTGGTGAAAAGCTATATCCATTTCAAAGAGCTTCTGCTTGTCTCCAAGGTTCTTAATATCAAACTAAAGTCCCTCTCTAATTTGCTATTTGCCTTATGCTCCCATTACACACCTGAGGATCACAGTCATTGGGCTCACTGGTTTGCCCCTACTTTGCTTGGGGACTCCAATCCCACAGCTTTCTCTTGGTATGCATCTTAGTGGCCACATGGTCTGCCTGAGGATCTAGAGGGACCAGTCATCTTTCTTTCAAAAGTCAAAACTAGATAGAATGGATTGAGAACCCACTTGTAATTGTGTCTAAACTGCAAAGCGCACAAGGGTCATGCACCCTAGATGCAGTTATCAGAACCTGAATCAGTCCTGCCTCTGACAAAAAGCCTTTAAGACTCCCAGGGCATCCCTGACAAAAGCACCTACCTGCTGGTCCTCTCTGTCAACTGCCTGTCCAAAAGGCCCAGGTGGCACAGACCTGGGAGAGACACCCAAAGTAAAGGCAGCAAAGATACAAGGAGATTAGAAAGACCCTTCACTGCCCACGTGTGAATGCTGACAGGCGCTGGTGTGAAAGAACCTTTATGGTGAGCACATATGGAGGAGGCTCAAAGGCAGGGAACGGAAATGAATAGACACCAATAGCAGCGGGCTACCAGCTTCTACCCTCAGGTTTCCACATTTCCCTGAGTACCAAGCTCAGAGACAGAGTCCAAGGGAGAAGAAGGAGAGCCAGACATGCTGCACAAAGGAACCCAAGCAAAGGCTCTGCAACCAAAAGCAAACTTAATCCATGAAACACCTGGGGGCTGGGCAAATGATGTACCTGTTTTTTGAGGTTGAATTTCAGCTCCATCTCTGTGCCAACAACTACAATAGCACTGCAAGAGCAGACTTCATGGAGGAATAAGTCAGCCCCTTCATTGGATGCCTGGGGGCTGTTTCCTTTGTCATTAACACTCCAAGTGTAACACAAAGCCCATGGACCTCTGGGCTATAGAGCACTAGGCTTTCCAGCTTCAGATCAAAGCGAAGAGCTCCCTAGGAAGCCCTGAGATTGCACAATGTACTATCTCCTTCAAGGCAGCAGCTCAGAAAAGGCAGAGCCCTTCCCTAAGACTTAGCATAGCAGTTGTTTCTTTACTGCAAACAACTGGATAAAGTAAGCTCTGACTTTAGAGAAACCTCCATGCCTGTGCATGTACACAAGAGCATCACAGGTGAGTTCTAAACAGGCTCCCGGCCTGAAGGAGTCCACATCTCCTGAGAACTGACACTAGACTGACCCTGAATAATCCAGAAGCAAGACCAACACCTGCAGGCCCACCCAACTGAATGCTTCAGAGGGAATACTAACTACACACCCCTGCTTAATCCTCCCATCCTGCCATCCACCAACAAACCAAGCTCCAATCAAAACACAGAATCTGCCTGAGCAATATAGGAAAGTCCTGGGAGAAAAACAAGTTGCTCTGATTAGTGTTTTAAGTCCTTCCTCTAGCCCCAATTAGAAAACAACCAGAGCAGGAGGGGAAAGCATACAGTTTGCCTTGGGCAAAACCTTCCTGTAATTTGGGGAAAAAGAGAAAAAAATCGTATTTTTCTTATTATCCCCTCCCTCCCCCACTGAATGACAATTTTCAGATGTCTCAAGATCAGTTTAACTGATGATAGGCTACTAAAAAGGAAGGAGGAGAGAAATGGTAAGAAGAATCTGCTCCACACTTTTCTAAACGGCAACCCCATTGGGTCCTCATCTGAGCTCAGGTCCCCCATGGCAGGAACTGCTCCACGGCCATCTGCCTGCCCATTACAATGCTTATTTATACCTGTGACTTCTCTCCTGCATCTGTACCCTCTCCCACATGGCTCTTCTGCTTAGAGAGGGCTCATAACATAAGCTATTGGGTAATACCTTCTCTACTTTCAAGCCATTGACACTCAAAGTGCGTGGTAATTAGACAGAAGGTATCTCAAGAGTGCATGCCTGAAGGCCCTGCATGATCCATCCACCACAGACCTTCATCTCAGACAATCCTCAAGCATTCAGGGTCTCTGCACCCACAATGCCACTCCCCATCTCCCAAAAATACACTATCTTTTACTCGGAGATTCTACCAGATCTTGTTCTAACTAGGGCAGAAACATATTCTTGTGCGAGCTGCATCTTACACAAGGGCATCTTGCCAAAGGGAGAAAGACAGAACAGGAGCTGAAATTCAGCCTCTGTTTATGTGCCAAGCGCTGACTGACCTGGGGCTTCCTAGGGGAAGGGACATCCCTTTCTAATTCACACTAACATACCAAATGAGATAGTACAACAATAGACCTCCAACAGATCTGCTTTCATTTTTTTTTTTTTAAGGTTTAAAAAAAAAAAACTTTTTTTTTCTTCTTTGTATAGCCCTAGCTGTCCTGGAACTCTCTATGTAGACCAGGCTGGCCTGGAACTCACAGAGGTCCACCTGCCCCTGCCTCCCAAGTGCTGGGATTAATGCTTGCGTCACTGTGCCTGCTTCCACCTTGAATGTCTGATTGGGCTTCCTGCCTGTTGTAGGTATAAGCATTGGAAGCAGTAAAGGAAACTGAAAGTCTAAGTAAGGCTCAGCATGTCTCCTGCAAGGCCTCACACATCTACAGAGACGAGTGTACCCTGGCAACCAGAGACAAGTGTTCTTCTCACACTCATAGTGTAAATTTTTGTAAAATTTAGAATAAATGTAGAAGAGAATCTCATGTTCTCTATAAGAGCTCGGGGGATTCTTTAAAGAGAAAAGCAAATATTTTGAATCCTCCAGGACCAAGAGGGGACTGCTGGGGTTAAGAGCTGCAGTTCTCATTTATCACACATTCAGCACCCACCCCCCCGTACTTAGTCAATTAAGGTTTATCAAAAGAAAATCCAGAACTAATCCTTATAGATCAGTTTTGTACAAATGTAAATTACTTTCATATCTTGTAAATAAAATCACTGACATAAGAGTTAAGTCTAAATACACCTTTCTTCTAAGCTTAAAATTCTTCAAGACAAAACCTAAAACATAGCATGTAATCTTGACACATGACTCTTCCTTAATGACCAAGTCCATGTGTTTTCAGACCCTAGGACAGCTATCCACGATGCTATTCATGATTAAACAAAATAATGTAAAGTTCAACATATGGCCCTCACTGTCGTGAATGTCCACAGGACATACACATGTGCTGGTCCTGCCTATAGTTTCCTATCTGTTATGCAGGTGACATGTCACTCACACACTACCCTCAGTTCATCCTCTGGTTCCCCTAAACCCATCTGATTCTTGTCACCTATTTCCTCCACCAATGCCTTCCCCCATTTTTTAGCTGACTAACTCCTAACTACCCTTCAGGCTTTAATTCATTTCCTCAAAGAAATTTTCAGATAACATACTCTCTCCATAAACTTAAAACTTTTTGTGCAGTACATAATAGCAACAAAATTATTTTAGTACGTCTACTAAACTTCAAAGTTCATGAGGACATTGCACATCCCATAACAGTACTAGGCAGCAGGTAAATACTGACGGTGACTAACCCATTCATTTCAGCTTCTTGAGCTCTGCTGTCCATAAAAGTAAACAAACACACAAAAAAAATCAACAACTGCCCATCAGCCACTAGCCTCATGCAGCTACTTAAACTTTGAATGATACTAGAAAGAACTGAGGTGGGTATAAGTGTAAAATATAACCCAGATTTCAAAGACTTAGTAGGGGAGGAGGAGAATATTTCATTAATATTTTAGTATTCATTAAATGTTGATATAGTATTCTGGATATGTTTTAACAAGTATACATATGAATACTAATATATTTTAGTTTTTAAATGAAGCTAGCTAAAATTTAAAGCAACAAATATAAGATAACTGGCTTGTGTGGCCTACATGACAGGCCTAGACTGTCCTTCCTCTCGTGTGCTTACTTCTTGTCCTTGAATATAAGTATAATAGTTTCTTAGGGAAGTGCCAGAACAGCCACCATATCTGGGTCCTGCACGGTACCCTCCATCATCATGCTGGGTGGTGCCATGTCACCAATCACTAATGAGATTCATTCCTATATTCTTCCAGAGGAATTTAATGAACGAATAATGACAATCAGTCCTCATTTCTCTCAAAAGCCATATGTTGCTGACTATTATAGCTAAGCTTTACTTAGAACTTTCTTAAAATGGAATAAGATCTCAGGAGTGAACAGAATGGAGGACATGGAAGAAAAAAGAGGAAAACAGAGGTAACTCATTTTGGTAAGAAACAATAAGTAGTATAATGAAAATCCAGCCACAGCCAGGAAAACAAAAAACAAAAAAAATCAACAAATGCCCATCAGCCACTAAGCTAAGAGAAAAATATCTTTCACCAGCTAAGGAGCTGCAAAGGAATCTGGGAAAAGATTTCATAGTAGGTTAGCCCTTTCTTCAAAAAAACCTATTACTCTACCTAAGCTCAACATGCCCCATCCCCTAAAAACTGCTTAAAATCCAGCCACACAGTGTACATTAACATAATGCTTTGGTTAATGATGCGGGCATAAAAATTAACATTCAAGAATCTCAAAGTTGTGGTTGCTGTGGGAACCTTAATTCCAACTGTAGGGCACAGATGCAGAATCATGGACTACTCCCAATTCTGATCAAATTGGAGATGTATATTTGCTCTGTGCAATGAGGCACAGCTACAGTTACTGAGACAACCTCATTTTGGCATTTCTAAGCTTTCATGCATTTAAATTCTCAACCTTACCACAATACTGTTTGCTGCATTAAATTCCCTCCTCTACAAAGAAAAAGAAAGTAAATGAACTGATTGGCCGACACAGAAATCACCCATCCTGTGTGTGTTTTTTATGCATGATGTGATTCAAAAGATAATCATGATATTTTGATTTTACACTTATGGGCTGTCTATAAACTCCCTCACAAATGAGAAAGTTTGACTTCAGCTTATAAATGCACTACAACATGTGTGTGAACAAAACAATAGAAGAGCAAATTTCACATCTTTAAAACACAAATGAGGTAAATAAAAAAAGTAGATAATCCACAACACTAACTTCAACCTGATGTTTAATTTATAAAAACTGTCCTCTGGCACTAGCTCTCACCAAGGGCATAATTCTATAACCAGTCAACATAAATACTTAAGTTATCAGCGGGAAATAACAGGAGCCTTAAAAACAAGACATAACCAAACACAAGAAAACAGTCTCAATCCCAATCCTTATCCCTACCTACCAACTCAAATAAAATAACCACAAAATATGACCACAAACTGCCGACCTGACATTGAAAACCAGCTCTTGTTGGAATTTCATACAAACCATAATTACTTAGCACCAACATGCACACTCAAGTCAAGCACTGATTCAGCCCAGATTCAGCAAATACGACAAATAATACAGGTAATACGGCTAGCAGTGGTGAAGGTGAGTGGATGGCCCCAGGCAGCATGTGCACAGTGATATTCTTTTCCGAGAGCAAAAACACAAGTAACTACCAAACCAAAATGACCATCAAAAACAGGCCCTGTTACTATGGAAGTCAAATACAGAATATGACCATCTTATTCTCTCAGAAATATAAGATCTTAAAATAATGCAATTTGCAACCAAATGGATGGAACTAGAAAGCTCATCATGAGTGAGCTAACCCAGACCCAGAAGGATGCACATGGCACCTACCCACTTATAATAGGATTTTAGCCATATAGTACAGGATATCCTACAACCAACACATCAAAAAGATCAGGAGCACAGACCTTGTTACCTGTTAGTGGGACACTTTGCCCTAATAGAGTTGCCATATAGGCCCCCAGTGGAAGAGGAAGCTCTTAACACTCATATGACTGTTAAACTGAGGGGGGCTGAGATGTAGGGGCACCCCACACTGGAGAAGTAGGATAGGTGGGAAGGGGGGAGAAAGTGGGAGAGTGGGACCGGGAGGGGTGGAGAGAAGGAGCTGTGATGGAGATGTAACTTGAAGTAATAAAAACAAAACAAAATAATAAAATAAAATTTGATGACCATCTCCCAGATCCCAATCCTAACTGCTCTCCAAATCTGTGGGAGGACTGCCAATAGTAACTATTTGAAATGGAGGAGAACAGAGGCTAACTAAGGTTTGGGCTGCAAATATAAAGGCATAATACTGGCAGAATTTCAAAGACTTCTCCTTTCACATATGGGTATTATTTAAATATTCTGGCTTCTTCTCTAGTTTTGCAGATGTGCAGTTGCTTCCTGAGTGATTTCAATGAGAACCAATGGTCCCATAGGTTCATATATTTGAGCACCTCGTCTTCAGTTGGCAGTGCTATTTTGGGGAGATCTAGGAGGCACCTGGCTAGAAGTATATCACAGAGAGTGGAGTTTGACATTTCGAAGCCTTGTGGCATGTATGCATCTTCTTCGCAGTCCATAACTTCTGTGTGTGCAGTTCAAGATATGAGTTCACGGAATCCAGTTCCTACTGGCATTGCTGCTTGCTACCATGTTCCCACCATGACAGACTCTTATCCCTCTAAAACCATATGACAAAGAAACCCTTCCTTCTAGAATTTGCCTCATCACAGTAATAGAAAAGTCACTAATACACTTCCCTGGTCTCACCTGAATGTTGTCTCCCTCCAACCTTGGTGGTCTGATGCTGGACAGGTGGATAGTCTTGTAGTCTCCAGAATTCAGCTTCACAACAATGGCATCAGCATTCAAAACTTGCATTACCTGTAAAGTAAGAAGGCAACAATGTTTAAACTGGCTTCTATAGTCCTAACCTCACAAAGAGCCAAGTACACTACAGTCAGACTTTAAGGTAGGCAGCCATCTGTGGTAGAGCTGGGTCTTCCTAGCGATAATATCTGAGAAAAATACACGAGAATAATCAATTCCTAAAGACCTTACGATGATCTCCCAATAAGATAAAGGCCGCTTCACTCATTCATTCATTCATTCATAAAGATAATCAGTCTTTATCTCTTGGGGTTAACTAAGACAGAAGGGCTAAAATCTGAGCCAGGTACAATGGTGAATGCCTGTACTCTAAGCCCTCTAGAAACAGATGGAAGGGGACCACTGAGCTTGAGGCTGGTGAAGGTTATAATGTTAAGTTCCAAAACAAGGCGAGGCAGTAAAATTTTTGTTTAAATTTAAAACCAACATAATAAGTCCAGTCTGTCCTGAAATGTTTCTTTCTTTTTTTTTTTTTTTGTTGCTGTTTTTCGAGATAGGGTTTCTCTGTGTAGCCCTGGCTATCCTGGACTCACTTTGTAGACCAGGTGGCCTTGAACTCGAAGAGATCCACCTGCCTCTGCCTCCCAAGTGCTGGGATTAAAGGTGTGTGCCACCATGTCTGGCTTGAAATGTTTCTTAATGCAAGTATAAAACTAAGAATCAAAATCCCAACTCAGATGACTCCAGTGAAAGAGGCAAGGACTGGATTAGAAAAGGGTACTACTCTCACTATATGAGAAAGAACCCAAATAAGAAACCTCAATAGAGAGCAGAAAACTCAAAGACATGTGAAGGACAAAAAGAACTGTCATCTCAGCTCAGGGAAGAAGCTGCTTAGCAGTTAATCTCACAGGCAGAAATATTGAACTGCTAAAATAGTACCTCAGCTGTTCTGTAAGTTTTCTTTTTAGAATGCTACTACAGACATGTCTGGTTTTGGACACCAGAAATCATTAACATTGCACCCCACTCTCAGCTGAAAACGATTAACTTCCAGTCTGGAATATAAGGATATTTATTTGAAGGGCAAAAGCACAAATATTCCTCTGTGAAGGTTAGAACTTCCTACTAGTGTGTACAGAATAAAATGCCATTCATGCTGGGACACAACCACACCACGGCTGTGACCAGAACATGCAACAAGACCAGCAGGCAACAATTCTCTTAATTACATGTAGACCCTGTTGTTTCAAGGCTCTTTGGGACTGTCTTCTTCATTTACAAGCACTACAAACTACAAAATATTGTCACCATCCACTCCATCTGCAGAGTGAAAATCAGACTCTTCCATGCTTCTATAGGGCCCCCATCAGGAACCAACAGGTAGCTAAACTACAAGGTCAGCTGCCACAAGGTAAGGAAGACTGGCAAAATTTCACTCCTTTTCTATGCATGAAACAAAAGCACCTAGACTTTCTGTTGCCATGATAGACAGCACACTAGGAAGTGTCTTAAAGAAGGCCTGTTTCTTGGAAGGTCTAAGATTCCTCAACACGAAATATACTCATTTATTTGTAGACTCATCAAAAACAGCGATTCTCCACCTTCACAAAGAATCAGCCAATCACATATCAAAAATAAAAAATAAAAAATGTTCTAAGGGACACTCCTAATGAGCAAAAAGCAAAAACAAGTTAGAAAATATGCACAACAGAAAATGGCAGTAGCTAAGTTCCATCAAACAGAAAACAAAAAAGATGCCAGTTTGAATCAAGCTGTGAGTCCATGGATGCTGACTATGGCTGGCTGAGGGAAAGATCTGGGTTTGACCATTGTGAGTAATGGAAGGAACATGGAGAAAAGGCCAGTGGTCAGGAAGATAATGAAGGGTCTAAAGCAGACCAAAGTAAATTAGGACTTGTTATTTTCCTAGTGTATATGATTAACTTACACACACACACACACACACACACACACACACACACACACACACACA
>CAJQZJ010033939.1:1207878-1218910 GCA_907164525.1 Lophiomys imhausi
CACACACACACACACACACACACACACACACACACACACACACACACGACACTATATATTGTTATTTTCTACTATATGTTAACCTGCAACTCTGAAAGCAGCAAAAGTCAGTGTCAAATGACCATAACCATTTTCCTGTGTCCTTATGACATATCTGAGTCAAGAGAACTAAATCCTAAAACCCAGAGAGTCAGAACCAAAAACTCTTCTGGCCAGAGAGACTTAAAGATCAGAGGTAATAAAAATATATAATATGAGATCAAACCAAGGTTAGAGCTGGTTATCAGAACTGGATAGTATGAAAGGATACAAGACCTTCCAAATCCAAGAGCTTCCTACATCAATTAAAAACAGAACAAAACCCAGAATAGCTAATTCAACATTGTACAATAAAAAAACATTTGGAGGTATCACCATCCCAGATTTCAAGCTGTACTACAGAGCAATAGTAATAAAAACCGCATGGTACTGGTATAGAAACAGACCAGTGGATTAATGAAACTGAATTGAAGACCCAGAAATGAACCCATACACCTATGGTCACTTAATTTTTGACAAACAAGCCAAAACCGCACAATGGAAAAAGGACAGCGTCTTCAACAAATGGTTCTGATCTAACTGGATGTCAACATGTAGAAGGATGCAAATAGACCCATACTTATCACCTTGTACAAAACTTAAGTCCAAGTGGATCAAAGACCTTTACATAAGGCCGGACACACTAAATCTATTAGAAGAGAAAGTGGGGAAAACCCTCGAACTCATCAGCACAGGTGATAACTTTCTGAACAGAACACCAACAGCTCAGGATCTAAGACCAGCAATCAATAAATGGGACCTCATGAAACTGAAAAGCTTCTGTAAGGCAAAAGACACTGTCATTCAAACAAAATGGCAGCCTACAGATTGGGATAAGATCTTCACCAACCCCACATCTGACAGAAGGCTAATATCCAAAATTTACAAAGAACTCAAGAAATTAAATGCCAAGAAACCAAATAATCCAATAAAAAAAATGGGGAACAGAGCTAAACAGAGAATGGCTGACAGACACTTGAAGAAATGTTCAACATCCTTAATCATCAGAGAAGTGCAACTCAAGACGACTCTGAGATTCCATCTCACACCTGTCAGAATGGCTAAGATCAAAAATTCAAATGACAGCACATGCTGGCGAGGGTGTGGAGAAAGGGGAACCCTCCTCCATTGCTGGTGGGAGTGCAAGCTTTGTACAACCACTATGGAAATCAGTCTGGCGATATCTTAGAAAACTTGGAATAGCTCTACCTCAAGAACCAGCCATACCACTTCTGGGTATACATCCAAATGATTCCTCACCAAATCACAAGGAAGTTTCCTCAACTATGTTCATTGCAGCCTTATTTGCAATAGCTAGAATCTGGAAACAACCCAGATGTCCCTCAACTGAGGAATGGATAAAAAAATCTCTGGTACATCTACACAATGGAATACTACTCAGCCATCGGAAACAACAAAATCACGCAATATGCAGCCAAATGGATGGAACTAGAGAAGCTCATCCTGAGTGAGCTAACCCAGACTCAGAAGGATGCACATGGCATCTATTTGCTTATAATCGGATTTTAGCCATATAGTACAGGGAATAAGAACATAGACTTTGTTTCCTATCAATGAGACACTTTGCCCTAGTTGGGCTGCCTTGTAGGCCCCCAGTATATGAGGAGGCTCTTGGCCCTCATATGACTGCTGAACTGGGATAGTGGACACTCCACTCCGGAGGAGTGGGATGGAAGGGAGAGGGGGTAGAGGGTGGGAGGGCGGGACTGAGAGGGGTTGAAAGAGGGTACTGTGATGGAGATGTAGCCTGAAGTAATAAATAAACATAAAAAAAGAACAAAAACCCATAAGGTACTTAAATACTGTCTAGAAGATATAAATAAAACGTAGATTCAGTTACAGAAACCAAAAGAGAAAATCTTATGTCTGTTACTATCTAGACATTAATGCCAAGAAAAACTCATATCGATAGAATACCTTCCCAAAGCTACCAACAGTGAACAACATGCTAAAAAAAACAAAAGGTCCAGTGACTATGTCTTAATCCCTCAAAACTCTTCATCTGTGTGAAAAGAAAATGGGTGACAGAACATCCGAGGGATGTGGGCTCCATGGTGTGTGCTATTCCCACTGCAAACCAAAGTCATACTAAGCAAAACACCTACAATAGTCAGTCAATAACCCCTTCATATGGATACCCAAAGGGAAGTAAGGGAATCTTCAGTCATCTTCAATGCAAACATCTCACAATATTTCCAAAATCTTATTCTTGGACAGAAGGTACTTACTCTCAAACTCAAGTTAACTATTATTAAAATGTCAGTTGACAAAACCATACAGATCCCTTACATCAAGGCATGAGAAATAGCTTGACAGTCTTGGCTTGCAAACGTGCCCATGGAGCAAGGACACAGGAAAAAGTATCTCAGTGTCACGCGTTCACCTCATCTCCAGAATGTGACAATCTAAGCATCCTCTCTGACAAAGTTGGCGTTCGTCAACCCTTATAACATGTTAGCGACAGCAGCAAATGGATTCTTGAAGCTTAAATTTTAGGCTACAGCAGCAGACTCTCTGCTTGGCATATCCCTGATTAGCAACCTCCTCTTCAGAGCTGCACACTCTGAGGATGCCAAGGATGCAAGGCCTAGCTTTTGGAGGAGGGCAGAAGAGAAGAAAGGAAGTGTGTGTGGGGGGGTGTTCCTAATCCTCTGTAAACTGTGTCATTACTGCCCAGAAAACAAGCAATTGCTTATAGAAGAAACAATAAAACATTGAGTACAGACACACTGTGTGCTGAGTACAATGCAGCCTGGTTTCCTATCCAGAGCCGGCTCATCAGCTTGGTTATAGACTACACTTGAACAGCTGTATTTCTCAGGGAACTTCTCATCAGAATAACTGAAGTGTGCTTCCACTGCTCGCTTTCACTACAAGCTACAGATCTCTAACCAAGCCATCCTCATTCAGACACACCAAGAGATCACCCAAGGCTCAGGAGCAGATCTCTGTAAGGAACAAGTCACCATCTGGACTCGATTACATACACTAAATCCAATTCCTTCCGCATCACTTCAAGTCCAGTTGCAAAGGGAAAAATGTCTTCATGATGGAAAAATATAGGCTAAAGTCTACCACAAGTCAAGAGAACTATGGAGCTGTGTCAGGGGAAAGAACCACTGATCCCTTTCTTTGGCCCCTGCCACAGTGACTGTCTGCTGTCATTTGGCCTTTTAGAGGCCTGCAGTGTACATCAGATAACAAGGCCTTACAACAGCCTTCTGAGTTACAGACACCCTCTAATAGCTCCCCAGACACATCCATCAACAGCTCAAACACTACTACCAGTCTTGGTACAGAAAGAAGCAGAGACCAAGACTTCTACAAGGAAGACTAAAGTCTGTCCTTTGATGAGGCCATTAAATGAAACACATGCCCTTCACCTCACTGATCTGGCCTTTCTCCTGCACCCTAGGATTGTGTGCTAAGTCTGTTCTCCTGAGTCCATCATAAAAGTACAAATGCAATCTTGCTTTAAAAAACAAAGTTAATAGTCACAACAATATCCTGGTACAACCAAATACTACCAGAGATAACTAACGGGAACTGTACATCCAAGAAAACTTCTCTCTGTAACTGTCCTACACACTACCTCACCACTCTCCAAAATGATCGTGGTCACAAGGAAAATCTGAGATGTTGTAAGGAGGTAAAGTAAGCAAATTTAATATTAATGAAAAGAAAAACAAGACACTAAGAGAAATCTAAATAAAGTAATGACTTTAATTAATACCAGCAAGATCAATACTGGTTCATTAATTATAACAAATGTACCACACTCACATAAAGTACCAACGGACATTAGGGTGGCAATGCATGGTAATTCACGGACTTTAGGCATTATCTATTCTGGAACTGTCTTAAGAATATTCCAAAATCTCTACAAATTCACATCTGCCAACTGGACTGCTAATGAAATCTTCCAACCAAGACTTAGCCTACCTGCACTGCAGTGGAGCCTACTGTTCTGGCCAAACTATCCCTACAACTTCCTTTTCATCATGCAGACCTTTGATAAAGGTCAGGCGAGTGACAAATTTTTCATTTGTTTATATGTTTTGCTGTCTCTGTATGACTGCACAAGAAGATACTGGCCAGTTTAGATCACAAACATATTAAGTAACTCTGCTTAAAATTTTATTCACGAGCCACTTCTATTCAGCATAAGTATAGAAATTAGGCTAAGATAAAATAAAATGCATACAAATTATAAGAGAATAACAAAATTATACTTGCTCATGAGACACATATGAGGAAAACTCAAGGATTCCACAAATATTAAACCAACAAATGAATTAAAGTAGTGGAAAACAAAATCAGTTCTTTCTATACACTAACAAGAACATCTGAATTTCATTCTCAATAGCAAGCATCAAGAAAGTACTTACGCATAACCAAGGAAGTAAAAAATGTATTCAATGCAAGCTATAAAACACTGTTAAGGAAGCTTGAGAAGTGGCTTAGCAGGCAGAGGACTTCAGGTGACATCACCCTGCCCCACCATACCACACAACACCCATGCAAAGAGCTAAGTGTCACAGTGCATGCCTGTAATCCCAGTACTGGGAGGCAGAAACAAAAGCAGTCCAGGAGTTTGGTGGCTAGCCATTTTTACCTAACTGCTGGTGAGTCAACTTCTGCCCTGCACGGGCACATGCACACATTCACCATAGATACAGATAAAAACTGCTAGACAACAAAGATAAATGGAGAGATACCCCATGATGATGAATTAGCAGATCTAATACTGCCAATATGTCAGTGTTATTTTGCTGCGTTGTTTGTTGGTTTGATTTTTCCAATTTGTAAATTTAACACAATCCAATAAAAAATCCCAAATATAATTATTTTTTTTCTTTTAAAAGGCAATGTTTCAAGTATTTCCATGCAATCTGTCTTCACAGGCTGGCTATGTGTGATACTGTTGTCAACTTAAAGAAATCTAGAACCAACCCAGAGATATCTCTCTGAGCATGCCTGCGAGGGTTAGCTAAGATGGCAAGATCATGAACCAGAGCCACTGTCACCACCACCACTGCTGCCACCACCAACCTGACACAGCAGGCTGGGCCCTGGACGGAATGAAAAGGAGAGTGGGAGCTGGGGACTGGCATGCATCATGTGTGCACGGTTATATTGTTCTGACTGTGGATATAATAAGACTAGTCCCCTTGGGCTCCTTCCTGCTGCTACACCTTCCCTGCCATGATGGATGGTAAGCTGAATAAACCTCCTGCTAGTTGCTTTTAGTTGGAAAGTTTCACCACAACACGAGAA
Source organism: Lophiomys imhausi (assembly GCA_907164525.1). Classification (NCBI taxonomy): domain Eukaryota; kingdom Metazoa; phylum Chordata; class Mammalia; order Rodentia; family Muridae; genus Lophiomys; species Lophiomys imhausi. The sequence goes on from CAJQZJ010033939.1 coordinate 1,213,255, forward strand.
ATGAAGCTAGGAGAGGAATCGGTAGCAGAAGTAGGGATGTTGCTGTGATAAACCTGACTGTGGTTCTTAGGTCACTTGAAATATTTTGTGACTAGAACGTGGAAGGGTTTGGTGCTCTAAGCTTTAAGAACCAATGAATGCTAGAATTATTCATTCTCTGTTTTCTTGAGTGTAAACGGAACATAACCAGTTGCATCAAATTCCTGCCACCTTGCGTTCCCTGTCCATGGACTAAATGTTGAACTGTGAGCTATCTCTCCAAAAAAAAAAATTGTTCTGTTATGGTATTTTATCACAGAAAGCAAAGATAACAAGCCAGTTTGTGTGTATTGCTCAAATTTTACTAAATGTATGACTTAAATTAGCAACCAAACAGGTTTGACAGGTTTTTCGTTGGTTTGATATTGCCTTGCAGAACTAGAAAAACCTGAATAAAATTCACACTGGATCTCAAAGGACCACCAAATAGGTACAAGAACAAAACTGGATGACGCATGGTTCTTTACCTCAAAACTTACTGCAAAGCTTACTTTATATGTCATATAGTACAAAGACAGTACCATATAGTACTGTCATAAAGACTTGTAATTCAGACAAGTGGAAAAGTGCAAAAATGAACCTCTGCATATGTAGTCAAATGCTATTGACAAGGATGGAAAATCAGTAAGTGGGGAAAGAGAGTCTGCAACAAACCATCCTTGAAGCTAGAGGGATGAAAGAATGAGACGGATCCTCAGTGCCACTAGAGACTGATTTAAACTGGATCCATGACTTAAATATGAAACTTTAACATTTTTTAAAAAACATCACATTGCAAAAACAGCACTGTTTTGCATCTGGCAATGACCTATTAGATATAAAACCAAAGACAAACATAATAACAAAAATAGCTAATTAGATTGATATGTCGCTGCCCTCAGGGGTGCATGGCTTATGGATTTTATAAAGAAAAAAAGACTAAGGTGTAACCTGTAAAATTTACATGAAATTAAATTTCCTTGTCATGAATAAATGGGGTATAGCTATGTGTACTTGTTTAAGCATTGTCTGTGTTTCTTTGTTCTTTTGGAGCCAGGGTGGGGAATCTTGGGAACATTGTTACAAACATCTATAGCTGTGATGTTGAACAGGAAGCAAAGCGAAAAAGTGACGGGGCAAAATCAGTTCCATTGTAACTAAATGATTCCATTCTAGCAGATCCATGCGGCACCCATAGCTACCTTACAACTTGATCTCCAATGTTGGCCTTGGCTGCAATGCCAGCCAACTACTTGAGCTCTCAGGCAATTCTCAAAGGATAAGCTTGAATGAAAGAGTTTGAGTAGTTTTACATCTTTTCAAAGCACGAAGTTAGGTGTTTCTCTACATAAACACCTAGATTAACATGAGGTCCCTGACAAGCAAGGCAGTGAGAAGACATCTCTTAGGGACGGGCTCTTTCCCCCTCCTCCCAACAATGCTATTCAGGTCTGTGAAATCTGCAATGCCCACAGATCCAGCAGTAGGGACAGGGAAGCCAAGCCACGTGCTCAGGGGACCATATGGCTACAAACCGCACAGATCAGCTAAAAACGCCACAGGGAAAGCAGGCAGGGAACTGGCAGGCCACAACAGGCACAAAAGTCTCAGGCAGGCTCAGCTAATCACTGTGAAGGGAACATGTTTCTCTGCTAACCTGGAGAGACAAGGAGAGCCCTCCTTTGCATTTCTTTCTTGGAGGGATAAAACTGCGTAAGCAGATGATGGAAACCAATCTTTCAACAGGCCACATACATCAAGAAAATCCTTAGTTGAGTTTCAGATTTCAGGTTCACAGTGAACCTCTTAACAAACACCCATCAACAGCATCCCAGAAATCAACTATTAGACCCAGAAGCATTCTGTTGAAGAGGTCGAGAGTTATCCTTTGCGAAGATTTCAGGCTATTTCAGTTGTGTCCTATACAATTAACTCTCAAAATATAGCAACTATGGAAAAAAGAACCCCTATTTGGAACTGATTGAAGAGGCCTGTGGACTTCAGACCGTGGGTAAGAGGGCCCAGGGCCATGAGGAGGAAGCCTTTGTTAGGCTTCCTTGAAAACTTACTGAGCATTAACACACCTTTCTTTTGTGTGTGCAGTGGGGGGTAGAGGTGATAAGGAACTAGGGATTGAACCTAGGCCCACACTCATTCTTGGCACCCATTCTACCACTGAGCTACCTCTTAACATTTTCAATTGTTTAAAACCAACTACTTAGTTACAGCTGAGTTTGGGGTTACAGAAAGCAGCCAAAAGTTAGTGCAAAGCCTAACATATATTTATTGTGTGTTCCTTTCAGAAAAAGTTGACCAATCCTTCCAGCACATATTAAAAAATAAGCCTACTTCTGTTAATTTTTCTGAAAACCTATTTGCAAATATGTTCCAACTATCTCTAAGACATGCACTACAATTTCTAAATATGGAAAAAATTACCAGCTTACATGAACAGCAACCTTCTGGAGACTGGCTAAATAAAATTATGGTATACTTCACAATGGAATATTAGGCACCAATTAAGGAAGTTGATCCAAACATTTATTTTGGTTCCTTCTCTAAACAATTATTGTTTTAAATTAAAAAAACAATTAAAGAATGTGTTTAACACACCTATTCATCTATTTACATAAGCTCAAGATAATCGGAGAGACAAATACCGCCATAAGATCCTGAAAGTCGGTAGGCAAATGAATGAAGATTTGTCTCCACAGGCTTATAAAAGCCAAATCCTGATACAGAAGTGAGGACAGTGAATAAGCAATCTGATATACAGTGCAGTCTCCACTCCCTAGCCCCAGCTGCGCAGAAAGACTCCATTTTCTCCCATGGAATGAAGGAATTATGCTTACAAAGAAAAAGAAATAACAAATAAACTTTGTATTCAGAGATATGAAAGGGCTAAATGATCAAAGTGGCTGAGATGGCCAGGCACAGGCCTGTGATTGCAGCCCTTGGGAGGTAAAGGCAGAAGGATCAGGGATTCGAAATCACAACTACAACAGACTTTGTCTCAAACCAACAAAGTGGCTGCCACTCTACAGTGAGATAATGAACTTGTACCAGAATACTGTTCCCTCTTGGAGCCATTCTTTCTTCATGAAAGAACTACCTGGATTGTACTCAATTCAAGCTCCTCATGTCACATCAAGGCTCTCTGAGCAAGATCAGTGGTACAGTTTCAGTGTGCAATGTTCCCTACAGTCTGATGTTTGAATGTTTTCTCCCCAGATAGTATTGATTTGGGAGGCTGTAGAATCCTTGGGATGTGGCATTTATTTGGTAGATGTAGGTCACTAGTGATGAGCCTTGAAGGTTATACCCACTGGGGGCTCAAATCTGATCTGAACTCTCTGCTTCCTATTCCAGCCCCTGTGCGGAGTTCTGCTACATGCTAACTCCATGGATGGAGCTGTTGCCAGTGCCATGCCTTTCCAGGTGTGACACCATCATCCAAAAATAAAAAAATAAAAGACCACTCCTCTCTTAAATTGTTTCTGTCAAATATTTGGTCATAACAATGAGAAAGGTATGGAATACAAGTTGTGCAGATCAAGGACTATGGGATTTTATGTAAAGAGGCAGATAATAAATATTTCATGCTTTGCAAGTTATTCAACAGCTCAGTAACAACTACATATCCCATTAACAATCAAATACTAGGACATGAAAATAGTCACTAGCAAGCATGGAAGCACACAACTTTAACCCTAGCATTTGGGAGGTAGAGGCAGGTGGGGCAGATGTCTTATGAGTTCAAGGCCAGCCTAGGGAGTTCCAGGTCAACTAGAACTACAAAGAGTCTGGCTCCAAAAGAACAAAGAACCACAGACAATGCTTAAACAAGTACACATAGCTATACCCCATTTATTCATGACAAGGAAATTTAATTTCATGTAAATTTTACAGGTTACACCTTAGTCTTTTTTTCTTTATAAAATCCATAAGCCATGCACCCCTGAGGGCAGTGACATATTTGATCCAGGGGCCCATGGTTGGCCAACTTTGAGATGGACAGTATGAACAGCCTAGTGTAAAAGCAAAGCTCCATCACAACAATACTTTAAGAAAAATGCATGTTTTGCTTACCTTCTCTATGCTTTAGTCCTTTTTCACACACAAAAAATGATACTCAAGAATTCAATAAAACACAGAATTTTTTTCTATCCACAAATATTTTTCTAAATAAGCTTCTATTCAAATGATCAAATTTAAATCAACATTCTAGAGAGATTGTTATCCTTCATAATTCTCACCTTGACAATGCAATAAATAAAACTTCATTGTAGTGATTAAAACACTTATTTTGTTTAAAAGTAAGACAAAACCCAGAAAGCAAGGAATCCTGGACGTTCCAAAGAAATGTTCCAATAGCCATTTCTCCCTTTTCAGGTTGACAATATAATCACACTAAAAACATGGTGAGACCCTGTGTCAAAAACATACATATGTATGTACAAATGCAAGACTATCAGCTCATTTAGTTCATTAGAATTCTTTCTTCACTATCAACCCTTAGCCCTCCAATCGGTAGGATCTGCTAGGAGCACAGCAGGCCAGGAGACACTTCTAAGGCTCACCTACATCATTGGTATCACATCCTCTCAGTAATATTCTGAAGACCCATCTCCCTGCTGAGTGGATGGTCCTCCTTCATACAGGTACATTCTTATGGTTAAAAAAACCTAAATGAGCCTCAAGATGGCAAAGCAGCCATGTCCAAATGCACAACTGAACATTCCTCACAAAGGTCCACTGTGGTCCACTCAAGACAGGGCACATGCACTGGGACTATGTCCCCATGGACAAGTGCTGGTCATGTCTACTAAAGAGAGTGACCACCATCACCTGATGGTTATGCAGACAGCTACTTATCTATTAAGCTCTGTAACTTATTCCTTTGAGCATGGCGAGAGGGAGGGAGGGGGAGTAAAGGGGGAGAGGAGGCGAAAATGAGAAGGGAGAGGCAGGGAGAATAAAATCAATCAGACAATGCCTCGGTCTTTACAAAAATTTTACAATTATAAGCCAGTTTGGGGATTTCTCAAGCGGACAGTGCCACCTAGTGACGTTCCAACCTCAGCTCATTCATGGTTAACTGATGGAGACAGCCACTGTCCACAAATACAGTTGGTTACTTAGCCACATTTTGCTTATAAATAGACAAAATCTTCAGTGCCTCTTAGCAAAAGTGAAAACATACTGAAACCCCCATAGGATTTAGGAAAGTGTGGAACTCTAACCACTAAATTACTGAAAGCTTAAAAAGAAAACCTTTGCACTGGTGATATAACCACCAATATAACCAACCATCTAATCTATTTAACAGCTTTAGTTCCCTTGGAAGCAAGCAATCCACCCCAACACACATCAGCCATTAAAGAATTCAGGACAGGGAAAATACTGAAACCACAAGAGTTCCAGAGAGAATGAAAACAAAGCTAAGAGCACAGGAAATCCCATAGTGCCCATTGCAAAGCAAACCAAATAAAAAGATATCTCAAGTATAGAGCTATTGTGAGCTGCCAATGCCCTACATTGATCCAAGAACTTACAATGAATTCATGCTAATTTACAATGAGAAATACAACACACACACACACACACACACACACACACACACACACACACACACACA
>CAJQZJ010033939.1:1257673-1273116 GCA_907164525.1 Lophiomys imhausi
TTCCCAGTGTCCAGTCCATATGTATTTGGTACCTGACTTTAACATTCCACTATCTAACCATCTCCATGAGTTTAAAGTTCTATATATGACTCAACATTCATACTAATTTGCAACACAATTTTAAAAGTATCTTCTTAGATCTATAACACTCTCTTGACTCCTAAACAACTCAAAATTTAATTATGAGACTCTAGCTATCTGTTCTTCAATCACCTCAGAGACCTGAGAGGTATAAATATATCTGATTTTTTAGGAAGTACAGGGCCTGCAGCTTCCCAAACTAAGAAATGACATACTAGTGGCTGCCTGGACAGTTCCTATTTTCTCTCCATACATTACAGCATCGATCTTCAGTCATTTGGCTCTGTTTCTCTGACAGACATTGATTGTAGAGCAGGGTTTATGAAGGACTTACCTACCCTGCCTTGGCAGAGCTAGGCTGTCAACTTACCTGCTTCCAGGTTTTGTCCTTTTTGGACAGCATTCTGTCTACAGTTGGAGCAAGGGGCTTTTCCTCCCAAGAGATAGGCTTGCGACTAATTCAATCATCTCTCACTGGAGATTCTTAGATGCTCATCTTCTACTTGGAGGAGAATAGGGGGTGCTGTCAGGAGTTGATATGTCTTGATATAAAAAAATCTAAAGTTACGAAAACATCTTTGAATGCCATATTCTGCAGATCTCTTGAGGTTTTTGAGGGCCCTTTCTATCTCTTATATTAGGGTAAGCAGATGTTGTTTGTCTCTTAGCAGGTTTATTTCTGATTAGCTTAGCAAGTAACTATAATAGGCTGTCATAGTACCTAACAGAATGACCGGCTTTAATAACCATTAGTTTGCATTTCTTAATTATCTTAAACAATTTATGAGAATTAGTAGTAAAAGGCTGAAACATCACATTTCATTTTTTTTCTTTACCTGCTAACCTTTCCATCCCATTTCTCTGGGGTGGGTGTCCTTATATAACAGTCCCTCATCTCAGTTGAGAGGTCGTATGAGGGCCAAGAGCCTCCTCATTCATTGGGGGGTCTACGAAGCAGTACCATCAGTGAAAAGTGTCTCATTGCCCGGGAGAGAGAACTACTAAACAAACAAACAAATAAGCAGACAATAGATAAAAAAGACTAAAAAATAGAAAAAAATAACTAATATATAAAGAATAAATAAAAAATAAAAATTAAAATAAGAGGTCTATGTCCATGTTCCCTTTGGTGTGTTAGTTGTAGTATCGATACCTTCTATTATATAGCTAAAATCCTACTATAAGTGAATAGATGCCATATGCGTCCTTCTGAGTCTGGTTAGCTCCCTCAGTATGAGCTTTTCTAGTTGCATCCATTTGGCTGCAAATTGCATAATTTCATTGTTCCTGATAGCTGAATAATATTCCATTGTGTATATGTACCACAGTTTTTTAACCCATTCTTTGGTTGAGGGACATCTGGGTTGTTTCCAGTTTCTAGCTATTACAAATAAGGCTGCTATGAACATAGATGAGGAAACTTTCTTATGATTCCATGAAGAGGCATTTGGGTGTATACCCAGAAGTGGTATGGCTGGGTCCTGAGGTAGAGCTATTCCAAGTTTTCTAAGATATCGCCAGACTGACCTCCATAGTGGTTGCACAAGCCTGCATTCCCACCAGCAAAGGAGTAGGGTTCCCCTTTCTCCACACCCTCACCAGCATGTGCTGTCATTTGAGTTTTTGATCTTAGCCATTCTGACAGGTGTGAGATAGAATCTCAGAGTCATCTTGAGTTGCATTTCTCTGATGATTAAGGATGTTGAGCATTTCTTCAAGTGTCTCTCAGCCATTAGGGATTCCTCCTTTGTGAATTCTCTATTTAGCTCTGTCCCCCAGTTTTTGATTGGATTATTTGGTTTCTTGGCATTTAATTTCTTGAGTTCTTTGTAGATTTTGGATATTAACCCTCTGTCAGATGTGGGGTTGATGAAGATTTTTCTCCCAGTGTGTAGGCTGCCATTTTGTTCAAATGACAGTGTCTTTTGTCTTACAGAAGCTTTTCAGTTTCATGAGGTCCCATTTATTGCTTGTTCATCTAAAGTCCTGAGCTATTGGTGTTCTGTTCAGGAAGTTGTGACCTGTGCCAATGAGTTCGAAGGTTTTTCCCACTGTTTTTTCTAGTAGATTTAGTGTGACCGGCCTTATGTTAAGGTCTTTGATCCACTTGGACTTAAGTTTTGTACATGGTGATAAGTATGGATCTAATTTCATTCTTTTACAAGTGGACATCCAGTTGGACCAGCACCATTTGTTGAAGATGCTGTCTTTCTTCCATTGTGCCGTTTTGGCTTCTTTGTCAAAAATTAGGTGGCCAGCTGGGCGGTGGTGGCGCACGCCTTTAATCCCAGCACTTGGGAGGCAGAGGCAGGCGGATCTCTGTGAGTTCGAGGCCAGCCTGGTCTACAAAAGCGAGTCCAGGACAGCCAGAGCTGTTATACAGAGAAACCCTGTCGAAAAACCAAAAAAAAAAAAAAAAATTAGGTGGCCATAAGTGTGTGGGTCTATTTCTGGATCTTCAATTCGATTCCATTGATCTACTGGTCTGTTTCTATACCAATACTATGCTGATTTTACAACTATTGCTTTGTAGTACAGCTTGAAATCTGGGATGGTAATACCTCCAGATGTTTTTTTATTGTACAGGATTGATTTAGCTATTCTGGGCTTTTTGTTGTTCCATATGAAATTCAGAATAGCTCTTTCCAAGTCTATAAAAGATTGTGTTGGTATTTTGATAAGAATTGCATTGAGTCTCTATATTGCTTTTGGTAGTATGGCCATTTTTATTATGTTGATCCTACCTATCCGTGAGCATGGGAGATCTTTCCATCTTCTAAAGGCCTCTTCCATTTCTTTCTTCAAGGGCTTGAAGTTCTTGTTGTACAGGTCCTTTACTTGCTTGGTTAGAGTTATCCCCAGGTATTTTATGTTGTTTGTGGCTATTGTGAAGGGGGTTGTTTCCCTTATTTCTTTCTCAGCCCATTTGTTTGTTGTATAAAGAAGGGCTTCTGATTTTTTTTGAATTAATTTTGTATCCAGCCACTTTGCTGAAGGTGTTTATCAGCTATAAGAGTTCTCTGGTGGAATTTTTGGGGTTGCTTATGTATACTATCATATCATCTGCAAATAGGGATAATTTGACTTCTTCGTTTCCGATGTTTATCCCCTTGATCTCCTTTAGTTTTCTTATTGCTCTAGCAAGAACTTCAAGTACTATATTGAAGAATATGGTGAAAGTGGACATCCTTGTCTTATCCCTGAGTTTAAAGGAAATGCTTCAAGTTTCTCTCCATTTAATTTGATGTTAGCCACTGGCCTGCTGTATATTGCCTTTATTATTTCTAGGTACGGTCCTTGTATGCCCATTTTCTTAGCATGAAGGGGTGTTGGATTTTGTCAAATGCTTTTTCTGCATCTAGCGAGATTATCATGTGGTTTTTTTCTTTCACCTTGTTTATATGGTGAATGACGTTGATAGACTTTCATATGGTGAACCATCCCTGCATTCCTGGGATGAAGCCTACTTGATCATGGTGCATGTATGATACTTTTGATGTGTTCTTGAATTCGGTTTGCTAGTATTTTATCAAGTATTTTTGCATCTATGTTCGTGACGGAGATTGGTCTGAAATTCTCTTTCTTTGTTGGGTCTTTGTGTGGTTTAGGAATCAGGGTGACTGTGGCCTCATAGAATGAGTTTGGCAATGTTATTTCAGATTCTATTTTGTGAAAGAGTTTGAAAAGTATTGGTGTTAGCTTCTCTTTGAAGGTCCGGTAGAATTCCGTGCTAAAGCCATCTGGCCCTGGGCTTTTTTTGGTTGGGAGATTTTTAATGACTGTTTCTATTTCCTTAGGGGTTATAGGGCTGTTTAATCTGTTTATCTGATCTTGATTTAGCTTCGGTAGGTGGAATCTATCAAGAAAATTGCCCATTTCACTTAAGTTTTCAAATTTGGTGGAGTATAGATTTTTAAAGTAGGATCCAAATATTCTCTGGATTTCCTCAATGTCTGTTGTTATTTCTCCCTTTTCATTTCTGATTTTGTTGATTTGTGTTTTCTCCCTCTGTCTTTTAGTTAATTGGGCTAAGGGTTTGTCTATTTTGTTGATTTTCTCAAAGAACCAACTCTTGGTTTCATTGATTCTTTGTATAGTTCTTTTTGTTTCTAAGTTGTTGATTACAGCCCTAAGTTTGATGATCTCCTGCCTTCTGCTCCTCTTGGGAGTATATTTTTTTTTTTCCAATTCACCCAGTTTAGCTGTTAATTCGCTAATATGAGCTGTCACAATTTTCTTTTTGAAGGCACTTAGTGCTATGAATTTTCCTCGTAGCACCGCCCTTTCATTGTATCCCATAAGTTTGAGTATGTTATGTCTTCATTTTTGTTGGATTTTAAGAAGTCTTTGATTTCCTTCTTTATTTCTTCCCTGACCCAGTGGTCCTCTAGTAAAGAGTTGTTCAGTTTCCATGTGTGTGTAGACTTTCTGTTGATTCTTTTGCTATTGAAGTCCAGCTTTATCCCATGTTCTGATAAGATACAAGGGGTTATTTCAATTTTTTTGTATCTGTTGAGGCTATCTTTGTGTCCAACTATATGGTTGATTTTGGAGAAGGTTCCGTGAGGTGCTGAGAAGAAGGTGTATTCTTTTGTGTTTGGGTGAAACGTTCTGTAGATATCTGTTAGGCCCATTTTGTTCATGATCTCTGTTAGACTCATTATTTCTCTGTTTGGCTTCTGTCTTGATGATCTGTCCATAGTTGTGAGTGGGGTGTTGAAGTCTCCCACTACTAAAGTGTTTGGAATGATGTGTGATTTATGTTTTAGAAGCGTTTCTTTTATAAATGTAGGTGCCTTTGTATTTGGGACATAGATGTTCAATATTGAGATGACCTCTTGGTGGATATTTCCTTTAATGAGTATGTAATGCCCTTCTCTGTGTTTTTTTATTAACTTCATTTGGAAGTCTATTTTGTTTGATATTAGGGTGGCTACTCCAGCTTGTTTCCTGGGTCCATTTGCTTGGAAAACCTTTTCCCAGCCCTTTACTCTGAGATAGTATTTATCTTCAATAGTGAGGTGTTGTGTTTCTTGTATACAGCAAAGAGATGGGTCTTATTTACGGATCCAGTCTGTAAGTCTGTGTCTTTTTATTGGCGAGTTGAGTCCTTTGATGTTGATGGATATTAGTGACCAGGGGTTGTTATTTCCCATTATTTTGGTATAGCTGGCAGTCTTGTGTTTCTTTTTGTTTAGTTGCTGTGGAGGTTTCTATTTCCTCTGTTTTCTTCAGTGTAGTTATCTTCTCTGGGTTGGAATTTTCCTTCTAGGATCTTCTGTAGGGCTGGGTTTCTGAGGAGATATTGTTTGAATTTGATTTTGTCATGGAATATCTTGTTTTCTCCTTCTATGTTGATAGAGAGTTTTGCTAGGAATAGTAGTCTGGCTGGGCACCTATGTTCTCTCAGGGCTTGTAGGGCATCCGTCCAGGCCCGTCTAGCTTTTAAAGTTTCTGAGGAGAAGTCAGGTGTAATTCTGATGGGTCTGCCATTGTATGTGACTTGGCTTTTTCTCTTACAGCTTTTAATATCCTTTCTTTGTTCTCTACATTTGGAGTTTCTATTATTATGTGGCGAGAGGAGTTTCTTTTCTGATCTAATCTGTTTGGTGTTCTGTAAGCCTCTTTTATTTTTACTGGCATCTCTTTCTTTAGGTTTGGGAAGTTTTCTTCTATGATTTTGTTGAAGATATTTCTTGTACCATGGATACGGGAGTCTTCTCTTTCCTGTATGCCTATAATTCTTAGGTTCTGTCTTTTCATTGAGTCCTTGATTTCTTGGATGTTGTGGGTGAGAGATTTTTTAGCTTTCTCATTTTATTTGGATGTTGTACCGATTTCTTCCTTCAAATCTTCCATGCCTGAGATCCTGTCTTCCATCTCTTGCATCCTATTTTTCATACTCACATCCGTAGTTCCTGTTCTCTTCTCTTGATTCTCCATTTCCTCTTTTAACTCTGACTGTGTTTTCTTTATTGTTTCCATTTCTATTTTCATGTCTTGAATGGTATTGTTCGTTTTGTACATTTCCTTCTCCAGTTTGCTTGTTTTTGCCTGGAATCTTTCATTGCTTTATCCTTTTCCTGTTCAAGCTGGGTCACCTTGGCTTGGAGCTCTTTAATGGTGTTATTCGTTGTTTTGACTTGTAAAATTGTGGCTTCTTTGAATTCCTTCATAGTTTTAAGTTCTTCTTGAAGGGACTCTATCACTTTCCATAATGTAGAATTGTCATCGTTTTCATGTGTTTCAGTTGTGGTGAGGTGGTTCGGGCTGGACGGAATAGCATTGCTTTCTTTTGTTGGAGACACTTTGCTCTGGTTTTTTTTTTCTTTTTTTTGTCTGGGGCCTCTGGCCATGTGGAATTTTTTTGCTGTCTTCTGGACTTTGGTCCAAAGGGGGCGCTTTGGTGTAGGAGTAGCATTGCCTTACTCCACCCCTATAAGATGAGTCATTCAGCCCCGCTTCCCAGGTGGATACCTAACTAATCCAGGTGGTGGAGCTGTGTATAAGTAAGCTCTGGTTCCCCGCTGGAAGGGCCTGTACTAGTACAAAAGTTCAATATAGGACAGTTTCAAATATCTCGCAGTTTGCCTGGGGTTGGTTCCTGTAGTGGGTAAATCTGCAATTCAGCTCCAATAGCCTTGCTGCTCCCAAGGCATGGAAACTGGACAGTGACGTCACAGACTGCGATCCATGGTTTGAAGGCACTTTGCAGCGGAGCTACGGCGCTACGCTCACTTCCAAGGGTCGCAACCTTTCGCCAGATAATTGGATCGTCTGTGTGAGACCTGGGAGTGCCCAGCAGGGTGGGGATTATCTCTGCGTGGGTTCTGAATCTACTGGCTGGGTATTAGGTTGGAACTTACCGGGAATCTCTCTCCTGTTGGGGGATGGGTGATCCTGATTCCTGGGACCAGCGGCTTCCTAGCGTGTCCGAATGTGGGAAAAGGCATCCTGCCCAGGGATCTTCTGTAGTCCCTGTGTAGCTGGGTGAGATTTAGAAGGGGTCGTGCCCTTTGTATAGCATCCTGCAACACTTGCCGCCTTGTGACTGTTGACCCTGAAATCAAAATGCGTCCGTGCAGGCCACTGCCATCTTGGGTCCCAGGTTGAGATTCTTTGGGAGTGTTACCAGTCTCATTAGAAGTCTAGCAAACCAGCAAACCAGCGAACCAGGAGACCAGCAAGCCAGGAGACAGCAGCAGGAAGAAAAAGCAGCAGTTTTGGGGGGAGCATCAGCAACTGGGAGAGCAGTAACTGCTTTCTGCCTTGTAGCCCTTTCTCTTCTTTGTAGAGCTTTCTCCTACTTCTTTGTAAAGCCCCCTTCTCCTTGGGGCTCTGGCATATTTCCCTCCTTTGTAGAGTCCCCTATTCCTCAGGGCTCTGGCTTTTTATTCTCTCATTTGTAGAGCCTTAAGGTCTTAAGAAGTCCACCTGGGATTAAGCAAAAACATTCTCACAATTGGTTTTAATAAACTCCTATCACAATATAGTGGTTGCATAACTGACTAAGAATTCCTCTTTCTCCAGGTCTTCAACTTTTTTTTTTTTGCCATTTGTATCCTTGATGACTATTATTCTGACTGGGGCGAGATAATCTCAGAGGTAGCATTTGCCTCACTCTGATGGCTAAAGATGTTGAATACTTGTAATAATATTTATTGACCATTTGTGTTCTTTTGAGAACTGCTACTGGTCCTCTTATAGGTTGGCAGTGTTTTGGGGGTGGGGGCATTTGGATTTGACTTTTGTAGTTCTTGATTATATTCTATAAATTAGCTCTTGTCTGAAATGTGTCTGGCAAAGATTTTTCTCCTATTCTGTAGCTGCCTTTTCACTCTCTTGATAGTTTCTTTTGCTGTACAGAAGCATTTTAATTTGTAGTCTCATTTGCCAATTCTTATGGTACTGTTGGTGTTCTAGATCTTGCCATTATCTATATCTTAAAGTACTTCCCTTGTTTTCCTGAAGCATTTCAGGTTTTAAGTTAAAGTCCTCTATCCAGTTTGATTTTTGTGCATAGTGAGAAAGAAGGACTTTTTGCAGGTAGATATCCTAGTTTCTCCAGGTTTTTTCACCATGAACCTATATTGAATTTTGCTAAGTGCCTTTTCTCCATCTGTAGAGGTGGACATGTTATTTCTATATTAAAGTCTATTAAGATGGTATATATGTATTTTATTTATTTAGTTTTTTGAGACAAGGTTTCTCTGTGTAACACAGCCCTGGCTGTCCTGGACTCACATTGTAGACCAGGCTGGCCTCAAACCCACAGAGATCTACCTGTCTCTGCCTCCGAGTGCTGGGATTAAATGAATGTGCCACCACGCCCGGCCTGTATTTCATTTATTGACTTGAGTGTTTTAAGCCAAAGTTGCATCCCTGCAATGAAACTAGTGTAGTTGCAATGTGTGATCTTAAATTTGATTTCTAAGTATTTTATTGAGATGTTCGCATCTATATTCATCAGGGAGATTGGTCTGCATTTTCTTTTGTTGTGTCTTTGCCTGGTTTTGGTGTCAGAGTTATACTGACTGTGTAGAATGAGTTTGACAGTCTTACTTCCTCTTTTATTTTTAGGAAAAGTTTGAGAAAGGCTGGTATTAGACCTTCCTTAAAGGCTGGGAAGAATTCAGAGGTAGATCCCTCTAGTCCTAGGCTTTTCTTTGTCAGAGACTTCATTAGAGACTTCAGTCTTGTTGCTTGCTATGGGTCTGTTTAATTTATTTTTGTCTTTTGACTTTAATCTCAGTAGCTTCTGTAAATCTAGAAATTTATCCATTTCTCCTAGATTTTCTAGTTTGTTAAAATATGTTTTCAAAGTATTCCCTAGGGATCTGAATTTCCCTAGGGACTGTTGTAACATCTCCCTTTCATCTCTTTTGGTTAATTTGGCTGGAGTTAGTCAGTCTTAGGCACCTTGGTTCTCTGCTTATCCTTCTAGAATTCTAAGCAGCCTGCATTTCTCTGAATATATAGCCACTTTTGCTCTTTTCACACTAGATAGCACCTAAAGTCTAGGTTTGCCTCAACATGGGTTTGTTGTTACTGTTTTAACAGGAGAATTGTTCCAAGCCCAGGTTGTTCCAAATCTGTAGTTGGTGTGTTGTCTCTAGCATGGACTAGGGAAATGCTTAAAAAAGGCAGTGTCCCTCCTAAGCCTTCCCATGTGGCCAGTGTTTATATGGTCAGGAGAATGATCTACAGTAGCCATATTTTCTGTTTGAATAAGAGAATTTATTAAGGAGGTGGGACACCATTAAATTGGGTATTTGGGTCATTTATTCAAAACCAACTCTGGAAGCCCCTTTAAGGCAGTAGGTGCAGTTCCCTAATTGAGAGAGTCTAGGGGAGAGCAAGAGTGTTCCCTCAGAGGATGCTTCCAAGCAAAAGAACAGTAAGAGCAGAGAGGGCACACCATCCGATCAGGAGTTTACACACACGCAGCAGAAATGGACTGAGAAAGCCTTTTTAAGACAACCAGTGGGAGTTTCCAGTTGAGAGTCTGGGACGGAGCAGGGCCCTCTCACTTGAGGCTTACAAATAAGGAACAAATAGCAACAGTGAAAGAACACATCAAATCAGGCACTCGTGGTGTCCAGTAGAATCTTAATGGGGAAGCTGAGGCAGGCTACTGGATTTCCTGGTTGAGCTTTCCTTCCATGGCAAAGCTTCCGTTGGCTGAACTTTTCACTTCTTTCTTACTGTGGGTACATTTATATTATAGGATAAACCATAGTAACCTCTCTTGAAATACTTTATCTCCTAGATGTCCTCAGGATTGTTATTCTTGGGCTGTTAGGCTGTTCTTTTCTTTTCTCTATCACAGAGTTGGGGTGAGGGACAGCTCATACTCAGACCTTGAAGGATATTTTGAGACAATCTTGCTTGGATCTGAAGTGAGGAGTGGGAGCAGCCCTGCTTCCAGGACAAGGTTCTCAGTGACCTCAAACAACACACAACACGTTTTCAGGGTATGCCTAGACCTGTGCAGTCACTCGTCTGTGGTTGGGCTCTGCAGAAACCAGTTAATCTTCTATGCCATGCTTGAGGTCACAAATGATGCAAAGCCTTGATGGACCGTGAGCCCTATACCCTATCAAGACCAGCGCTGTCCTAGGGTAGGACCAAAATCCATACTGACTATGGCTAGTGTGGATTTGTAGCCCAAGACTGCTGCAACTGTGCGTAATGCTATATCTTGTTCTGGAGGCTGTTTCAACAAGCTTTTTTTTTTTGGTTTTTGAGACAGGGTTTCTCTGTGTAACCCTGGCTGTCCTGAAACTCTATCTGTAGATCAGGCTGGCCTCAAACTCAAGAGATCCACCTGCCTCTGCCTTCCAAGCACTGGTATTAAACACTGGTATTCTGCCACCTCCCAGCCCTCTGGGACTGTTTCAGAACCTCAGTCTGCACCACTCTTTGGGTGTGGGGATTGTTAGGATCTGTCCAGTGTTAGGTTTCAACAGCTGGGTACTGAGCACCAAGACAAAGCCATGCACAAACACCCTGTCCTTTCCTCAGCTAATACTCTTATTCCATATTGCCTAAGATTGGAGTAGTTTCAGGTGAAATCTTATCTTTTGGCCTCCAAGGTTGGTGCTGAGCTAGGCCATACTTCAGTCTCACTGCAAGGACCTTCACAGTTCTGGGATATATCAAGGACTATACCACATTTTGTGGTTATGTAAGGCAAAACTGGAGTCTATCCACCGGGCTCCATTCTTGTCAGCCCTCAGGACAGGACTGGAGGGGCTCACTCTGTGAGCACTGGGCTGACAACAGCTATTATTCTCCAAGGTTTGGGGCTTGATGATGAAGATAGTCTCTTGGCCACCAAGGCTGATGGTAAGCTGTATTGTAACATAGGTTCTCAGTCCCAACGACCTGTGTACTCTGAAGGGCTACTTCAGGCCCACTCCAAGGCCAGCAATGATGTGTGTCTAAATGAACCCACCTTTCCATGCTGGGATTGGTCTGTTGGCTCATCTATGAGTACTGGCATGTTGGGGTGTGGTGGGGGGACTGTGGTTTTAATCGGGTTCTGGATCTTACTCTGGTGAGCCTGGTTGAGCTTCAAGGCAAAAGCCCCATGCTAGCTTTCCACATTCTGAATTAAGATGATGCTGAATTTGTTCCCTCTTCTGCCTGCGGCTCCCTGCATCACAGCATGGAGGAGAGGTGGGTGAATTAGTGGCTGCCAGGCTAAGGCAGTGCCAGCAGCTCAGTTCAGTTCACAGTTATCAGCTTGGGTTTGTGGGACTTCACTCAGCTCTGGGTTTCACAGTGATAGTCCTGGTGCTGGGTTTTAACACTAAAGTCTGGACTTAATTCCTCCCCTCCTTTCATAGTTTTTAAAAAATTAACTTTGTTCTTCAGCAGATTCACATGTGTGAGACTCATTCTGGTCATTCTCTCCTAGTCCTCTCTTTGCTCCTTCCCAGTTACCATTCTCCCTTCCCTATACAGCTCTTTCTCACATTCATGACTTTGTGTTCTGTTCTGTGACCCACTGAGTTTAACAAGGGCCATCTGTGTGACCCTGGGATTTAAACTAACCTCTGCCTCCTTCTGAGCTCAGCCGTGGGTGGAACTGGGTACGATTATAACTGAAGACAGTGATTCCGTGCCTCCCGGAGTTTGTCATTAGCTCAGCAGTAAGTAGCATTCCACAAGCCTCTCATTAATGACTAACTGATAGCAGGGCCAGTCTTGTACAAGCCTGGTGCTGATAACCAGATGCTATGAGTTCATGATCGAAATGGCTGTGTTGTGCCTAGAAGATGGTATTTCACAGATGTCTCTCTATCTTGCAGCTCTTGAATTGTTTCTGTCCTCTCCTGAGCCTTAGAGTTTTGTTTCTTGAGCCTTAGAGAAGGGGATATAAATGTCTTAAGGCTAAGCCCAGGAGTAACGTGGCTAGGTCATGTGCTAGCTCTATTCCTAGTGTTTTTTTTGAGTAACCTCCCTCCAGACTGATTTTCAGAGAAAATCTGCTACTTTTTATACTCTCACCAGCAGTGGATAAGGGTTTCCCTTTCCCATATCAACACCAGAACTTGTTGTTCTTAGTATTCTTGATGATGGGCATTCTGACTGGGTGAGATGGAATCTTAAAGTAGCTTTAATCTGCATTGCTCTGATGACTAATGATGTTGAATGAATTTTGTTATCGTTATTGTTGTTTTGGAGACAGGGTCTCTCTATAGTTGTCCTGGAACTCATTATGTAGACCATGTTGTCCTTGAACTCACAGAGATTCTTCTACCTTTGTCTCCTGAATGTTGGGATTAAAAAAGCATGTGCTACCATGCCTAGCTCCATGTTGAATGATTTTTAAAAAATGTGTTGACTGACCATTTTTATTCCTTCTTCATAGTCCACCTTAAAAATTGGGTGGTTTGGGGCTGGAGAGATGGCTCAGTGTAAGAGCACTGGCTGTTCTTCCAAAGGACCCAGGTTCAAATCGCAGCACTCCACATGGCAGTTTGAAACTGTCTGTAATGTCTGGGTGTAGTGGTGCATGCCTTTAATCCCAGCACTTGGGAGGCACAGGTAGGTGGATCTCTGTTGAGTTTAAGGCCAGTCTGGTCTACAGAGTGAGTTCTAGGACAGCAGGGCCACACAGAGAAACCCTGTCTTTTTTTTTCTCTTTATTTTTTTTCCTCTTTATTTTTTATTTCTTCAAGTTACATCTCAATCGCATTCCCCTCCCTACTCACCCCTCCAGTCCCACCCTTCCACCTTCAACCCCCCATTCTCTTCCCTTTTTTTTTTTTAAGTTTAAGGTATATCTTATTTCCCCCAACAGTTCCCATTTGCAGTCCAACAAATGGTTCTTTCTCTTATAATAATAGATACAATACAAAACAACAGAGGTAATCAGGCCACAGTTATGAGGGTTATACGGCTTAGCATATAGTCCCAATGTCCAGTCCATATGTATTTGGTACCTGACTTTAACTTTATACTATCTAACCATCTCCACGAGTTTAAAGTTCTATATCTAACTCAACATTCATACTAACTTGCAACACAATTTTAAAAGCATCATCCTAGATCTATAACACTCTCTTGACTCCTAAACAACTCAAAATTTAATTATGAGACTCTAGCTATCTGTTCTTCAACCACCTCAGAGACCTGAGAGGGATAAATATATCTGATTTTATAGGAAGAACAGGGCCTGCAGCTTCCAAAACTAAGAAATGACATACCAGTGGCTGCCTGGACAGTTCCCATTTTCTCTCCATACATTACAGCATCGATCTTCAGTCATTTGGCCTCGTTTCTCTGACAGACATTGATTGTAGAGCAGGGGTTATGAAGGACTTGCCTACCCTGTCTTGGCAGAGCCAGGCTGTCGACTTACCTGCTTCCAAGTTTTGTCCTTTTTGGACAGCATTCTGTCTATAGTTGGAGCAAGGGGTTTTTCCTGCCAAGAGATGGGCTTGCGACTAATTCAATCATCTCCCACTGGAGATTCTTCGATGCTCATCTTCTATTTGGAGTAGAATATGGGGTGCTGTCAGGAGTTGATATGTCTCAATATAAAAATAATCTAAAGTTAAGAAAACATCTTTGAATGCCATAATCTGCAGATCTCTTGAGGTTTTTTAAGAGGCCCTATCTATCTCTTATATTAGGATAAGCAGATGTTGCTTGTCTCTTAGTAGCTTTATTTTTGATTATCTTAGAAAATAACTATAATAGACAGTCATAGTACCTAACACAATGACCGCTTGCATGACTATTAGTTTGCATTTCTTAATTATCCTAAACAGTTATGACAATTAGTAGCAAAAGGCCGAAACTTCACATTTCATTTTTTTTCTTTACACCCTAACACTTCCATCCCATTTCTCTGGGGTGGGGTGTTCCTATATAACAGTCCCTCATCTCAGTTGAGAGGTCGTATGAGGACCAAGAGCCTCCTCATTCATTGGGGGTCTAAGAGGCAGTACCACCAGTGAAAAGTGTCTCATTGCCCGGGAGAGAGAACTAAAAAACAAACAAACAAATAAGCAGACAAACAGGTTAAAAAAGGATAAAAAATAGAAAAAAAATTAAAAATAAAAAAATAAAAAATAAAAAGTCTATGTCCATGTTCCCTTTGGTGTGTTGTAGTATCGATATCCTCTAGTATATAGCTAAAATCCTACTATAAGTGAATAGAGGCCATATGCATCCTTCTGAGTCTGGGTTAGCTCACTCAGGATGAACTTTTCTAGTTCCATTCATTTGGCTGCAAATTGAATAATTTCTTTGTTCCTGATAGCTGAATAATATTCCATTATGTAGATGTACCACAGTTTTTTAACCCATTCTTTGGTTGAGGGACATCTGGGTTGTTTCCAGTTTCTAGCTATTACAAATAAGTCTGCTATGAACATAGATGAGGAAACTTCCTTATGATTCCGTGAGGAGACATTTGGGTGTATACCCAGAAGTGGTATGGCTGGGTCCTGAGGCAAAGTTATTCCAAGTTTTCTAAGATATCACCAGACTGACCTCCATAGTGATTGCACAAGCCTGTATTCCCACCAGCAATGGAGTAGGGTTCCCCTTTCTCCACACCCTCGCCAGCATGTGTTGTCATTTGAGCTTTTGATCTTAGCCATTCTGACAGGTGTGAGATGGAATCTCAGAGTAATCTTGAGTTGCATTTCTCTGATGATTAAGGATGTTGAGCATTTCTTCAAGTGTCTCTCAGCCGTTAGGGATTCCTCCTTGTAAATTCTCTATTCAGCTCCGTCCCCCATTTTTTGATTGGATTATTTGGTTTCTTGGCATTTAATTTCTTGAGTTCTTTGTAGATTTTGGATATTAGCCCTCTGTCAGATGTGGGGTTAGTGAAGATTTTCTCCCAGTCTGTAGGCTGCCGTTTTGTTCGAATGACAGTGTCTTTTGCCTTACAGAAACTTTTCCGTTTCATGAGGTCCCATTTATTGCTTGTTGATCTAAAGTCCTGAGCTATTGGTGTTCTGTTCAGGAAGTTGTTACCTGTGCCAATGAGTTCGAGGGTTTTCCCACTGTTTCTTCTAGTAGATTTAGTGTGACCGGCCTTATGTTAAGGTCTTTGATCCACTTGGACTTAAGTTTTGTACAAGGTGATAAGTATGGGTCTAATTTCATTCTTTTACAAGTGGACATCCAGTTGGACCAGCACCATTTGTTGAAGATGCTGTCCTTCTTCCATTATGCCGTTTTGGCTTCTTTGTCAAAAATTAGGTGGCCATAAAAATGTGGGTCTATTTCTGGATCTTCAATTCGATTCCATTGATCTACTGGTCTGTTTCTATACCAATACCATGCTGTTTTTACAACTATTGCTCTGTAGTACAGCTTGAAATCTGGGATGG
>CAJQZJ010033939.1:1284491-1310037 GCA_907164525.1 Lophiomys imhausi
GTGTGTGTGTGTGTGTGTGTGTGTGTGTGTGTGTGTGTGTGTGTGTGAGAGAGAGTGAGAGAGAGAGAGAGAGAGAGAGAGAGAGATGGGGAGGCTGAAATTCTGTCACAGGATGTGTCTTATAAGCTTTCTATCTGGAAAGAATGTAGGTTAAGACAAAAAATGGGAAATTGAAACTCTTGCACTGGCATCAGGAACTTCTGAAAATGTAGGGTTATTTTTCATAGGAAAGCAGCAACACCTGGTGATGCCAAAGAAGTTTTGACAGAAAATAAAAGTTCCCTGTAGTACAGCTCTGACTGATGGTGAAGAATGGAAATTCACATTGCTCCAAAGGGAGAAGGATGGTGATTCTCCTGTACCCTCTGTAGGCTTATTCTGATCTCACACATCTGTGCACATGTCAGGAAATAGACTGACAATCCAAATGCACTGGCTGCTCTTCTAGAGGACTCAGGTTCATTTCCCAGCATCCATATGGTGGTTCACAGTCATCTGTAACTCCAGTCCCAAGGGATCTGATGCCTCTTATGTGGTCTGTGGATACTGCATGCACACAGTGGGCAAAATACCCACAGCTATGAAGTAAAAACAAGGGAAAAAAATCCCAGATGAAGTAATGATATATGCTACAACATGGACAGACCTTGAAATACTATTGGAAGTAAGAGAAGCCACTTACAAATGGCCACCAGTATATGGTTCCTTCTGTATGAAATGTTTGGAATAGACAAGTCTGTAGACAAAAAAATAAGGTTAGTAATTGCTGGGGGCTGGGAAGGAGAAAGGAGACTAGAGAATGACTATGGATGGGTACAAGGCTTACTTTTGGAGTAGTGTAAACCTCCTGGATACTAGATGGTGTCTTAGTGTTCTATTGCTATGAGGAGACACAATACCAAGGTTATTTATAAAATAAACCATTTAATCAGAGGCTTGCTCACAGTTTCAGAGAGTTAGCTCATGATCACTATAGTGGGGAGCATGGCAGCAGGCAGGCAGGCATGTTGCTACAAAAGTAGCTGAGAGCTCACATCTGATCCACAGGCAGGTAGAGAGAGATTGTGCCTGGCTGGGGCTTTTGAAACTTCAATGGCCAACCCCACTGACACACCTCCTTCAATAAGGCCTCCTAATCCTTCCCAAACAGTCCCACTGACTGGGAACCAAGTATTCAATATATGAGGCTGTGGGGGCCGTTCCCATTCAAAGCACCACAGACGATGATTCTTGAATAACTTTGAAAACACACCAAAACCCCTGAAATGCACTAAGCTGTACATATTAAATGGGTGAGTTGTAGGTGAATTACATCTTCACAGAGTCAATGAAAACACTAACAGGTTGATGGCTGTCATGGAGCAATCAGAAGACCCCCATCCCACCTCTGCATGCTCCATTCCTTTTCCAGGTGTCTGCATCTCACTTGCTTCCACACATACCAAGTCTCTTTTCCTCTCCCTCCTGTGATAATCAACAGATCACTATCTGAGTGAGGCAGACCCTGGGTACCATGGAGATAAAAATGGTTAACATGCTAATATGGAGAGACAACAGGGCTCACACACATGTCTTATGTGTGAGTTGTCCCCACATGAAGGCTCCTCCCTGCAACCCAGAACACAATTTACATGTTTGAGAAGCCTCTAGAAGTCAAGGAACAGCAGGAGCCGTTCATTCGAGGTGGAGGTGAGAGGATTCCTCCCTGGAAGCTTCAGGTGGAACATGGACCTACTGACCCCTTCATTTTGCACTTGTGGCCTCTAGGATTATGGAAGACTAAGTGCCTGTTGCTTGAAGTAGCTCGTTCTATAGTCCTTTACTATGACAGCCCATTGAAATGCATATCTTTGATGTCAGATGTTGGAGGGGGGAGGGTGTACAGTAAGTATTCAGCTAACTGAGACCTTATGAGGATCTGCATTTATGGGGATTTTCATTTCCTAGACGTGAGCCAGGCTGGAGGTGGTGTTTCCTATTTGTGGCTCTTAATCTGATAAAAAGTTAGTAATTTAGGCGATAAGTAAGAAGTAATAAGTAATAAGAAGGCGCCACCTTCTATTCCCCACAGGGAGGACTTCCCCCGAGGGAATGTCTTTGTGAAATCTTGTGTCTGAAGGAACACAGAGCCCCCTGAAAGATTTCCCCATGGCTTCTGGGTCACTGCTTACATTTTCTTCTCTAGATCACCATTCTGCACCTCCAGATGGAAGCGCCCCTCTTTTCAGATTCACCTCCTTGATCATTGTGGCCTAGGACTATGTTAACTATTTCTTCCTGACCCTTCCCTCCTATGTGTCAAGATCTTTCTTCTTCTCCTGGGATTTTTTTCTCTTATAACTTAAATGTCTCTTTTTCTATTACCCACTAAAACTGTTGTTCAACATCATCTTCCAGATCCTTTTATGTCTCTCCTGTTCACTTTTCAGACAAAACATGGGGGTCATTCTCTTTAGCCATCTTGCCTCAGCCTCATGTCAAACCAAGTCCTTGGAAGTCACCTCAATGGTCAGAAAGCTAGTATGTTCTGGCCCCTATTCTTGACCCTGTACCCAGTTCTGTCCTTTCCCTCTGTAGTGAAATCCTCTCAGCTCTGCTCTTAATGCATTCCAAGGACAAATGAATCTAGAACTGTTTGCTAGGGCCTTGTGTTT
The DNA here is from genome assembly GCA_907164525.1 of Lophiomys imhausi. Lineage (NCBI taxonomy): Eukaryota > Metazoa > Chordata > Mammalia > Rodentia > Muridae > Lophiomys > Lophiomys imhausi. The sequence goes on from CAJQZJ010033939.1 coordinate 1,287,146, forward strand.
TGAAACTACCATCTCTATTACTCTATCTACTCCCTTAGGTCCAGCAAACATGTCCATGAAATCATAGACAAAGAAACATGCATTGGTTTAGGTTTCCTATTTTATTTTTCAGGGTTTTGGGTATGATAGTCATTTTCTACCAGGGAGCTCCAATCTAGCCCAAAGGGCCACTGCCCCTACAAACTTAACAGGATTTGTGGAACTAGAGGGGAGTTTGGGAGTTGAGAGGTAGAATAGGAACTTACATAATAAGATTCATTTTCAAATGTGTGAAATTATCTAATTCCAGAATTTCATTGCTAAAGATATTGAAGTTTTGACAGACACAAGACTCCAGAATGCACTGATGAAGATGCCTGGTTTGCTAATTTGGCTATTTCCCCTGGTACATTAGTATACAGCGTGCTTTTGAGACTTCCAGTAATGATTATAACGGTGCCCCTAAGCAGCTCTGGCCTCATTTCTGGCAGTCATGTCTTAATTAGGTGGGTTTTGGCTCTTCATTATTTAGTTATCATGTTTTCCTTAACAGAATACTTTAGTTGTTTTATGCAATTAGAAGGAAGAGGCTCACAGGAGTCATCACATTACAAAATAGATATGACAGAAAAGACCATAATTTCAGCAGCAATCAGGGGCTTACATAAACAGCCCCGCTTACATTATTCAGTTGATGGTCTCTAAGGACAATGCCAGCAGAGCAGCGCACTTTGCTCTTCATAAAAGCCAAAGTGATTAGTCTGCTATATAAGCTAATCATCTGAAAAATGTAATTCCCACAGCAGCGTTTGTTATTACTGCCTTGGAGAGGTGTAGCTGGCAGAAAGAATTTTGACATACTAGTGATTGTACTATCACACACTAGCCAAATGAATGTTTCTCCATGAGGGGACTGCTGCCTACACTGTCCTTGAAGGACCTTGCCGTGAGAGCAAAGTGAGCGGAATTGAACCTTTGCAAGCTACCTTCTACCAATGGGTATTGGAAGGACTGTAGGAATAAATGCTGAATAAACACTGGGAGTAGGAATAGTCCTGCATAGATGATTGAGGTTCATATGAGACATGGCAGAAGCATCCCGAATTTCCATTTAGCCAACAATACATCTTTCCTGGGAGGTTTGGAGATGTGAGGGTGTGGGCTAAATACTGGATACAAAGGTAGGGAGATGTTTCTGGCCTGGGGGGGGGGTGGTGTCTTTTATTTATTCTTGACCATTAGTCACTGATTTCTCCAGTTCTCCTTCTCAGAACTAGTTATTTGCTTGCAGTTATATGACCCTTTGCCTTAACCTATTGGAACACTTCAGACTAAGTCTCATGACTCCCCAAATTCATGGAAATGCTAACTTGTAATATATTAAGAGGTAGGGTCATTCTTTTCTCCTTCAAGAGAATGAGAGGGAGGGAACACAGTCTCAGTGGACCCGGATTATTTAAAAAAAAAAAAAAGAGGTAGGATCTTTGGGAGATAATTAGGGCATGAGAGTGTGGTCCCATGAATAGTAGTAGTGCCCTGTAGCAAAGTGGCTTTTATTATTTTTGTTTTAATATTTACTCTAATTATTTTACTAGGCTTAGTATCTCTACCTCCCTTCCAACACTTGTTCCTTCCAAACTCCCAACACTAGGTGGGAGAGAAAGAAGGTTAAAGGGAGAAGAGCTGTATGTCTCTTTGAGCTACTTCCTGTTGATTAGGGTCATCGGGTTCTTTGGGGGTAATACCAATCTCAGTAGTCACAATATCCAGAAGTCTAGCAACCCAGCAAACCAGGAAATAGCAGCAGGAAGAACCAGCAGCAGTTTTGGGGGAGCAGCAACCTCTTTCTTCTTTGTAGCACCCCCTTCTCCTCCAGGCTCTTGCCTTCCTCCCTCCACCCTTAAGTCCTCTGAGTTAAACTTGCTCAGCTGGCTAAAGCATGCCCTGCTAGCACATGAGGCAGTTAATAGTTTACACCTGTGGTCTTAACTGAAGTAGCCTCACACCTGGGATTAAACAAAAACATTTTCATAACTGTTTTTTTTAAATAAACAAACTCTTACCACAGTGCCCTGTAAGAAGGAAGCCAGGAGAGGGAGGAGAAATAGAGGGATTCAGAGGGGACAAGATCACCACGTGAAGACCAACAGAACCAACCAACCTAGGCCCCAGGAGGCTTATAAAGTCTGAAGAATCAACAAAAAAGCATATATAGACTGGTCCTATGCCTCCTACACATATGTAATTGATAGACAGCTTGATCTTCATGCAGATCCCTTAGCAAGTGAAGGGGGGACTGCCTTTGACATGGACCCTGTCACCTGTTTGTGAAATACTTTATCCTAGGTGGGGTACCTTATCTGGCCTCAGTGGAAGAGCATGCTCTTAGCCTTGATGTGACTTGATGAACCAGGGTGGGTAGATGGAGGGGGCTCCCCTCATCTGAGGAGGAAAGGAGAGAGAGAGAGGAAAGAGGATGAGATCGTGTTGCTATGATCAGGATGCAACTTTAACAACAACAACAACAAAAAAAGAATAAGAACAAGAATAAGAATAAGAAAGCCAGAGAGCTTGCTCCCTTCCCGTGTGTCTGCCATAGGAGGGTACAAGTGAGAAAGGAATTATCTGCAAACCAGAAAGAGATACCTCACAAGACATGCCTTGCTCTTGGATTACAAACTTCTAGAGCTATGAAAAATAAATTTCTGTTTAAGCAATCTATGCTAGATTTAACAGACTTGCTGGGGTACCAACTTTTTCCTTATCCCCCTTGTAACATGTGATCAGTGAGTTTTCTTTTTATTGCATTCAATCCACCCTGTCTTACTTATTATGACAAACTAGACTTCTCATCACACTTGGTGGCAGATAAACGACGATGTTACATATTTAAAAATATTGTATTTGATATATAATAGATCCTGGTAAAGGGCATTTTGTTTCCCATTTCCCCTTTTCAAGATATACATCTAAATATACAGATTCAATACAATTCTATCAAAATACCAACACAATTCTTTACAGACCTTGAAAGAAAAATTCCAACTTCATATAGAAAAACAAAAAGCCCAGAATAGCTAAAACAATCCTGTACAATAAAAAAACATTTGGAGGTATCACGATTCTTGGTTTCAAGCTGTACTACAGAGCAATAGTAGTAAAAACAGCATGGTACTGGCATAGAAACAGACTGGTTGATCAATGGAATCAAATTGAAGACCCATAAATAAACCCACACACCTATGGTCACTTGATTTTTGACAAAGAAGCCAAAGTTCACAATGGAAAAAGGAAAGCATCTTCAACATCTGACAGAGGGGTAATATCCAAAATATATAAAGAACTCAAGAAATTAAACAATAAATTAAATAATCCAATAAAAAATGGGGAACAGAGTTAAATTGAGAATTCACAAAAGAGGAATCTCTAAAGGCTGAAAGACACTTGAAGAAATGCTCTGCATCCTTAATCATCAGAGAAATGCAGCTCAAAACAACTCTGAGATTCCATCTCACACCCACCAGAATGGCTAAGATCAAAAACTCAAGAGATAGCACATGCTGGTGAGGATGTGGAGAAAGGGGAAGACTCCTCCATTGCTGGTGGGAGTGCAAACTTGTACAACCACTTTGCCAATCAATCTGGCAATATCTTAGAAAATTGGGAATAGTTCTACCTCAAGACCCAGCCATACTGCTCCTGGGCATATATCCAAAAGATTCTCCACCAAACCACAAGGACATTGGCTCAACTGTGTTCATAGCAGCTTTATTCTTAATAGCCAGAAACTGGAAACAACCTAGATGTCCTCAACCAAAGAATGCATTGAAAAAAAAATCTGTGGTACATTTACACAATGGAATACTATTCCACTAACAAAACCAAGGAAATCATGCAAGTTTCAGGCAAATGGATGGAACTAGAAAAGCTCATCCTGAATATGCTGACCCAGGACCAGAAAGATACACATGGTATGTACTCACTTTTAAGTGGATATTAGCCATATAGTACAGGATAACTATCCTACAACTCACATACTCAAAGGGACAGGAACCTACTAGTATAACTATCCTATGAGAGACTTCACCTAGCAATGGACTGAAATAGATGCTGAGACATACATCCAGACATTAGGTAGTGTTCTGGAAGTCATGTATAAGAGAGAGAGAAAGGAGGAGGAATAGAGTGATTCGAAAGGGATAAGAACGCCACATGAAGACCAACAGAACCAACCAACCTAGGCCCCTGGAGGGTTACACAGACTGAAACACCAACCAAAAAGAAAGCACATATAGACTGGACATAGGTCCCTACACATATATAGATGATAGGCAGCGTGGTCTTCATGGAGAACCCTTACAAGTGGAGCTGGGTGAAGGGGCTGTCTCTGACATGGACTCTGTTGTCTACTAGTGGAACACCTTACCTTGCTGGGCTACCTTGTCAGACCCTAGTGTAAGAGCCCTCATGGGACTTGATGAACTGAGGTGGGTCGGTATGTTGGGGGGGTCCCCTCATCTGAAGAGAAAGAGGGGGGAAGAGGGGGAAGAGGGTGGGACCAGGTTGGGGGGAGGGAGGGGGCTGGGATGGAGATGAATAGATAAATTTTAAAAAATGATATTATACATCTGACAGAAGGTTAGATATATTTCTCAACCTCGTCAGAGAATCTTTCTTTTTCAGTGGACGGTGTTGAACACAGAAGCCTGAAACTGGCCAGAATGCAGAGTGCATAGCCCTGAAGGGGACAAATCCTGGGCTCCCTGAGGCTCAGAATTCATCATGGATGGTGGACAGAAGGCAGTAGATATTTGCAGTGAAACAGTACTTCCTAGACATGTCAGGGCCCTTGCACACATGAACTTGCAGAGCTGTTACTACAGGCATGAGACTTACAGAAACTTCCCAGCTTAGACAGGGCATTGGCTTGGGAAGTCCTACACCAATTGATGGGATGACTGCTGAGGGAGGAGGACTGAGTTTTTTTTCAGGGATGCAACCCCTGAATGGCTACCCACACTTCAGTAGATGGTTGTATACTCACGCACATACAGGCAGCACTCAGTGGATCCAATGGTTTTTAATAGAAAGGAGAACATGTGGTTGGGAAGGAAAAGTGCTGGGGGTTATGGGAGGAACTGAAGGACAGGAAATGGGGGATATATTTGATCAAAACACGTTAGAAGCATGTATGAAATTCTCATTTCTTAAAGATTGATTTTATTTCATGGGCATAAGTGTTTTGTTTACATGTATGTCTGTGCACCATGTTCATGCAGTGCTTGCAGAGACCAGAAAAGGGCAGCAGATGTCTTAGAATTGGAATTACAGATTACATATTGGTGCTGGGAACTGAACCCCGGTCATCTGGAAGAGCAGTCAGTGTTCTGAAACTCTGAGCAATCTCTCCAGACCTTGTCAAACATTTTTTTTAAAGATATCATCTTTTTCACTTGTCTAAAGAAAACAGAGAGGCCGTTTTTTGGGCACCAGTAGTTTGGATGCATGGCTCAAAAAAGGAATGCCACCTTACAGAGGATTTGGATTCTGGCTCAGTTAATCATGACTAATGTGGCTGAAAGTTTTACATAGGCCACACTGAATCTGAGTCACCTGTGTAGCAGAGCAATTGCTAGTGTTCTAGGAGGCAAAGCACAGGCCTTCAAGCCCCATGTGAGGCTGAACATGCATGCACACACGCATGCACTCCCCTAGAAATAAACTCATTTGGGTTTGGTTTGAACAATGTCCCAGCAAGTCCTGATAGCATTACCGTGAGTCCCTGCACCCTGAAGAAGTGGTAAGGAAAAGCTGACAAATATTTTGATTCTCCTGCGTAATTTAGATTGTTCTTGACTCATTATCATGCAAATGCATAGCTTGGGAGTTGTGGTATTTTCAGCTAGGGCCCAGGTGAGATCTACATAAAAGTCACAGAGAATAGTTTCATTCCAGATATCGAACAGCCTATTGAAATTCATTAGAAATAAATGTCTTTGGGTGTGTTTTCTATGAGTGACATAATTTATCTCATAATGAATCAGCAAATATGGTTGTCTTCCCCTATTTCTTTAGCAGAGTTAGGTTTGCAGAATTTAAGAACTTTTATATAGGTCTCAAAAAATCAGAACCAATTTTCTTCATACTAGGTTGCTATAACCAGGAAGAGTCCAAATAAACTGTGAAGGATTTGGAAGGAAAAAAAATGTTTTTCTTTCCTGAAAACAACTTGACTTTTTTTTAGACAGGGTTTCTCTGAATAGCCCTAGCTGTCCTGGAACTCACTCTGTAGACCAGGCTGGCCTTGAACTCACAGAGATTCACCTGCCTCTGCCTCCCCCTCCCCCCCCCAGTGCTGGGATTAAAGGTATGTGGCATCACAACTCTTCTGTTTTGTCTTGGCTGGCCTGATGCTTCTGCCTCCTTAATGCTGGATTAAAGGTGTGCACCGCCAGGCGGGACAACCTGAAACTTGGTTCTTTCTCTCTTTTCTTGTGTGCATGTCTGTCTGTCTCTGTCTGCCTGCCTGTCTTCTTTTCCTTCCTTCCTTCCTTTCTTCCTTCCTTCCTTCCTTCCTTCCTTCCTTCCTTCCTTCCTTCTTTCCTTCCTTCCTTCCTTCTTTTGACAGGGTCTCGTGTAGCCCAGGACAACCTCCAGTTCTCTGCATAGCAGAAGCTGGCCTTGAACTCCTGATCCTCCTGCTCCCGCTTCTTTTAAGTAATTTTTCATTGTTTTCTGTGTCTGAATGTTTTGCCGGCATGTCTGTCTGAGCACTGCTTGCAGTGCCCTTGGGAAGCCAGAAGAGGGCGTAGGTTCCCCTGGGACTCCCAGAATAGGGTATGACTCCCTTGAGTTACAGATGGCTCTGAGCTGCCGGGTCCGGGCTGGGAATTGAACCAAGCTCTTCTGGAAGGTCAGCCCGTGCTCTTAACCACTGAGCCATTGCTCCAGGTCCCCTGTGTTCACTCCTCCAAATCCAATTCCTCTTCTTCATCCTTCCCACTTCCCCTACCCACCCCCATTTAATGTTTTTTTGTTTTTTTGAGACAGAGTCTCACTACGTAACCCAGGCTGTACAGGAACTTGCTGTTCCATAGACAAGGATGGTATCAAACTTTCAGTGATCCTCCTGCCTCTGCCTCCCCAGCAGTGAGATTACGGACCTGTGTCACCACGCTGGACTCATCGGTCTGTTTCTTTTCCTGTCTCTTTGCTTTCAGCAATGGAAGGTGGGGTAACTTTTTCAAGTTTTGCTATATATACATGTTTGATTTCTCTAGGGAAGTGTTTCTCGATCTTCCTAATGCTGTGACTATTGACTATTTAATACAGTTCCTCATGTTGTGGTGACCCCAACCATAAAATTATTTTTGTTGCTACTTCATAACTGTAATTTTGCTACTGTTATGAATTGTGATGTAAATTTCCATAGATTGAGAACCTCTGCTCCAAGGGATTCTCGGAGCCATTATGAGGATTTGGTTGTTAGAGGGTAGTGAATACCTATATGAGATCTGAGTAATTTCTTGAGCCTTCATATTTCTAGGTAAGCATGTGACTAAGAATCTAGAAGATCACTGGATTATGGTTGGAACCCTTTGGGGAGAGTGACTTTTCTTAACCTCATGTTTCATGTCCTTAGAGTTGCATGATGGTCTTTTGTTTCCATGGTAGCTTTGAACAGCGGACAGTCCAGGTCTCCCGCAGCAGCAGAAGACTCAGCCCAAACAACCGACTAAAACCGTCGGCCGCGGGCTGTGCGCTGCTGCTGTAGATCACTCCTGTTTGCTGCAGCTGCCGGTGTTTTCAGCGCTTCTGCCCTGATGGGTCTCTGAAGAGGCGAACTGCGTATCTTGCTGCGCACGGCCTACCTTTGTGCAGCCATTCGCTGCTCTATAAAATGTTCTGCGCGCACAAAAGCGGTGGCTGAGTGGGATAGCTCCGGGCGAAGAGTCCGAGGAGCCGAGCCTTCTCCAGCGGGACCACGCGGCTAATCTTTCCTGGGAAACGAATGGAGAGTTCCTAAGAGCCCCAGACTCCAGCTTGTCTTGTAGCGCGCTCCCTACCTCCAGACCCCCAGGTAAGACTAAAACCAACAAACTCCGAGGCTACCAGACAGCCTCGGCCGCCTGCCGACAATTCCACCTGCATTTTGAGTGTGTGTTGTTTTGTAGAAAGACACGTCAGACCGTTTTTTCTTCTTTCTTTTTCTTCTTTGTTTTCCTGCACTTTCTTTTTGGGGGTTGACATCAAATATTTCCTCTGGGATGGGGTGCAAAAAGTCAGGTTTTTTTTTTTTTTTTAAATCGGTGCAAACGACTTTGTTTTAATGTAGTATATGAGGTCTCAGAACCGCCTTTTACTAACCGGATTACCCCTGCAAGGCTTCAAACTGCCGCGGAAGAATGGTGGCTGAAAGCCCGTGGCGCGCATGCGATGCTGCAATTTGTGGGTGTCTGTTTCCGCATTTATATTCAAATATATTTCCCTGGAAGTATTTTTAGATTTCGCCTTGAGATGTTCAGATAAATCAGATAGGGAGCCAAACCCAGTTATTTCACTTCGTAGCCAACCTTTATTTCAGTACTTTCTGCCACCCCCACCCCCCGCGGTTCTTGCCCCGAAGCGATCTGTAAAGCGAACCTACTCTGATACAGTTTGAAAAGTGCATTTTGTACTTGGCTCTTTCTTTGATCGAATTAATCTGGGCCTTTTTGTAGTTCTAAATGAGGCCTATGGGCTGACAATGTAGCTGTTTAAAGGGGGATTTTAGGGGATAATAGCCAATGCAAATAGTGCCATGAGAATGGCAAGCTGCTTTCGTACTTTCAACCACATAATAACAGCAAAGAAAGCTTTTAAAATGAATTGAAATTTTGTGGCATGCCATCTGGGATTATTTGGGGAAACAGTTTTGAATACTGCAGTTGGGCAAAAGAATGGAGGTAGGGACTGCCCTTAAGCTGACATGTTTCAGATGGTAACCTTATGCTAACCAGTACAAAGTTGGCTAGCTTTTTTTCCCCCTCTTATTTTCTTTCTCTCAGATTATCTGCAAAAATTCTCTTTGATTGCTGGTATTTGGGTCTGAAAAACTTTTCTATTGTTGAAGAATTCAATTCAACCCCTGCAGCTGCTGATCCCCTTATTGTCCCCCTCCTTGTGTGTACGAGTCTCAGATGAATGTAGCCAAGCCTTAATAGGTGACCACATAAAGGTCATTTCTTCTGCAGTACTTGTTTTAACAAAAGTGTATACACAAACAACAACCACAGCTAAAACATTCACATTAATCAATCTCCTCCTGGTGCAGATTGCAAAAACTACCCAGAGCTCTGGCCAAGGCATGGCAAAATTTTTTTTTTCTTTTGTGTGTGTATTTGTTGCTATAAAACAGAAAATAGTTCAAGTAGTTTAACCAAGGGCAGAGTGTTGTTTGTGCGGTTTCCAGCTAATGTTGTTTGATGGGATGCTAGGATGTGTTTGGGGTGGTACCAGGTGAAGGTGGAGGCAGAGTTGGGCTCAGGGCAGAATTTGGTGGGATTTCACTTTTTCCCTCATGGCTGCTGATTGTCTCTGCAGGAAAGGACACATCAGCAATACTAGAAATGAGACAACTGCAAAGGCAACAGTTTCCTTATAGGTGTAGATTCTCCTGTTAAATAAAGAGGACTACAGCCCTCCCTTTTCATCCCTAAACCTCAGAGAGAGTTTGCCTTTAGAAAGAGATAGCTGCCAGTTGGAAATGTGAGTGAGGATGACAATGTAGGAACTGAAATGCCAGAAGGGGAGGCAAGCCCAGGTTTCCAAGGGACCTTAGTGCCGAGAGGGGATGGTCCAGTACAGTCCACGTCATGTGGGAATCTCAGAAATCTGGCCACGTGAGGGTGGGAGTGAGGAGACCCACCCACAATGCTCCCCAGAGCAACCATAGAGAGCTTGCCTCAGATGGAGCTAAACCAGAGACAGCCTCATTTCAGTCTGTCTCAGGGTGGTATCTAGTACCTGTCCTTGGCCCTGTCCCCCAGCTAGTCCTTCAGGGATAAAAACAGACATAGTGTATGGGTGCCTATGGGTTATCTTCCTGTGCTGTGTGGGTTTGATTGTTCATGTATCAGCTTGGGCTCAAGTCCTAAGATACTTTGGATGCTTAGGGAGGGCTGAAGAGCTCCTGATTTGGCCTCAGTGTGTGGCTCTGCTCCTTCCCCTTCTGTCACTAAAAGAGTCTCTCCACTTCTCACACTTACAGAAGCTCTCCTACAATGGCTTCTTGGCCATAGGGCTGGATGCTGCTTCTCAAACTTTAATGGGTAACCTGGAGATCTTGTGACCATGTACATCCTATCTGGGGTGAGGCCTGGAAACCCCACATGTTTAACCAGCTCCCTCTTCAGGCCACTGCTGTCCAGAGCTCTAGTTTACCTGAAGATGAGATACAGCTCCATAAAGGGATGGAGTAAAAATACCCATTGATACAGTTTAATATCAGTGCTTGGTCTTTGAATTCCAATTGCTTTTGGGTAGATTAGAAAGGGCTTGGGGATAGTCTAGTTTATCTTACAATTTGTCTTGCATTTGATTTGATTCCTTAATTTCAAGCAAGAGAGACAAAGTAAATGATATTTTGTCCCAATTGTTGATTTTCTCTCTCTTTACTTTGCTCTTTTAAAAATTTTAACTTTTTATTGATTCCTTGTGAATTTTACACCATGCACCCCAATCCCACTGATTTCCCCACCCCTTCCTTCTCCACTCTGATCTTGTAACCTCCCCCCCCAAAAGAAAAAAAATCTTGTTGTGGGAGCTGTAGTATGCCACACTGTGTCCCACAGTCTACCCTTTTGTCTACACTTCTTTACTTGCAAATATTCATTGCAATGTGTCATTGGTTTGGTTTGAGGCCTCTGGCTTCTTATACGCTATCAATACTGGATCCTCACCTGTACTCCTCTCAGACATCTGTTGTTACCCTGTGTTATGGAGATCCTATAGCTTTGGTTCTGTAGGATCTGCCCCTTCATGCACTCCAGCAGTTCATCGATGAGGTAGATGTTGGGGTGGGCCAATTCAGAGACTTGGATCTGGGCCTGGGTGGTGACTGAGCTGGTCAGTCCACCAGCTCTCCTGCATCCACACCACCAGGATGAGCTCTCCCACACTTCCAGCTCGCTAATCCAATGCTGCAGATGGCAAGAGGTAAAACCAGCCCTCCTGCTTTCATTCCCTCTCGGCTGGCTTACCCACAACCCTTGCAATCAGGGCCAGCTCTACTGTGCATCCCAGGTGAGGTGCAGGGCTGGTTCTTCAGAGTGCTGCAGCTGGTAAGGGGCAGGGCCAGCTCTCCAGCTTGCTGTGGTATCCACGGGTGGGGGACATCCTTTCTCTTTTATTCATTCATTTTATATATGTATGTATTTTGTATATGTGTATGTACATTTGTGTGTGTTTGTGTGTGTGTGTGTGTGTGTGTGTGTGTGCATTTGTGTGTGTGAGTAGAGGCCATGGATTGACATTAGATGTTTTTCTCAATGGCTTTTCACCTTATGTTTTGAGATAGACTCTGTCACAGAACCATTACCTCTAGATTGGCTGGTTAGTGAGCTCTGGGATTCCCTTATCTTTACCTCCCAGATGCTGGGATTATTATAGGCTTGCACTTAGATCTTTTTTTTAGTTTTTACATGAGTGTTGATCAAACTCAGGTTCTGTTACTTTCACCTCCAGGACTTTACTGACAGAGTCATCTTCCCAGCCCCTATTCCAAGCCCCTATTCACTCATTAAAAATTTTCTTTACATATGTACATACACATGAACACACATGCATGCATACACACACATGCATGCATACAGTCACACACATGCATGCATACAGTCACACACACACGCATATATATATATAGTGCCTATTATATATATATATATATAGTGCCTATTATATATATATATATAGTGCCTACTATAGGTGACCCTTTTGCTAGGTGCTTTGGGTTCAGGGTAGCAGGTAAAGCTCATTCCTACACAGCGGGATACAATGCTGCTATCTATTGTTGGTATCCTTTGAGGTGTTCCTCACCAAACCACAAGGAAGTTTCCTCATCTATGTTCATAGCAGCCTTACTTGTAATAGCTAGAAACTGGAAACAACCCAGATGTCCCTCAACCAAAGAATGGATAAAAAAAAAAAAAAAAACAACTGTGGTACATCTACACAATGGAATACTGCTCAGCCATCAGAAACAATGAAATCATGCAATTTGCAGCCAAATGGATGGAACTAGAGAAGCTCATCCTGAGTGAGCTAACCCAGACTCAGAAGGTTGCACACGACATCTATTCACTTATAATTGGATTTTAGCCATATAGTACAGGATAACTATCCTACAACCAACACACCAAAAAGATCAGGAACATAGACTTTGTTACCTATCAAAAGGACAATTTGCCCTAGGGGTGCTACCATGTAGGACCCCAGTGCAAGAGGAAGCTCTTAGCCTTCATATGACTGTTGAACTGAAAGGGGCTGATATGTAGGGACACTCCATATTGGAGGAGTTGGGATGGGTGGGAGTGGGAGGAGTGGGTAGGAGGGTGGAACTGGGAGGAGTGGAAAGAGGGTACTGTGATGGAGATGTAACTTGATGTAATAAATAAACATTATAAAAAATAGTAATGAATGCCTGGGTCCCCTCTCCCTCCCAGAGAATCAAACAGTGACAATTTGGATCAGTCTTACTCATTAGCATCTTGAGGAGCTTCTTGTCGACTATGATGTGTAGCCAGCGCTGAGGGACTATGGCCCAAAGGACTAAGCTAGGTGTGGATGGGACTCTTAGAGGATCCACCCCCGTACAGATGACAAAGCTCTCGGATCAGTGGGATGAACGTGTGAATGAAATTCTGTTTCCCTAGGAGCTTGCCTTTCCAGAGCACTATATCCACCATAATGATGGAGGAAGTGGCAAAGTCACCAGGTGTGCATGTCCTAACAGGTGACACATATGCTCACATACTCACAGCATGCTCTAATATACTCACGGGGACATTGTATTCTGGTTCTACGTCATAGAATTGTCTGACTGGCACCATCCCCTTTACTGCTTGTCTCTGCTTGCTTCGCTGTGAGGCAGCCAAACCAAACCAAACCAAACCAAACCAGATGGCCCGCTTTTTAGTTGGGATGGTCAGCTGTCCTGGTGTGTCTAGGTCTGAGGGATTTTCCAGGATGAAGGATTTTCAGTGCTAAAATGTAACCAGTCCTGGAAAACCCAGATGAGTCTGTTACCCTTGTTCTAGTGCCGTGAGTTTTATTGTAGGCTTCTTGAGTTTGACACTCAAAGCAGATTCAGAAAAGGTAATGTTGATAAGTGGCAAAGCAGTACGTTAAGAACTTTTGCTTCAAGAAACTGTTTGCCAAGAGAATGAAGAGATAATACAGCCAAGAAGACAGTATTTTCAAGCTGTATATTTGTTTGGAGACTAGCAGGGAGAACATGTAATGAACTTTAAGTACTAGAGACATGGTTCAGTGTATAATGTGCTTGCACAGCAAGTATGAGGACCTGAGTTTGGATTCCCAGGACTCACATAAATGCTGGGCTAGGTGTCACACACTCTAATCCCAGAGCAGGGGAGTCAAATATAGGAGGATCTTTGAAGATTTCTGGCTAGTCGTTGAGCTGAAATGATGAGGCGCTGGTTGAGTGAGAGATTCTGTCTCAGAATGTAAGGTGGTAATCCATAGAGCAGGCAATCAGTGCCAACTTCTGTCCTCCATACAGGCAAGTACCCATGCACACGCACACACACACACAACACACACATAGACACACACACACACACACACACTTAACACACACATAGACACACACACGTGTGCGCACACACACACACTTGCACACACACGCCCAGAGAGAGAATTTTAAAATGATACAACCTGAAAATGAGCAAAAGACATGGATAGACATTTTATTGATTAAAGTATTCAGAAGGCAAAAAACAACAAAGTATACAGACAACAAATAAACACACGAACAGCATTACTAGCTGTTAAATGAATACAAATTCCATCCTCAATGAGATAGCCATACCATACATGTCTACCTGAATGGCTAAAATGAAATGAAAAAATAATGATGATGACAAATACTGGTTATGATGAAGAGAAAAATGTATCATTCACAGGTGGGACTGTAGTACAATAACTTACCTGTGAAAACTACATCACTCACACAGATAGTGAAACTACAGTAGCATGTCTAGTCACTACAGAAGAGTTTCAGCTTTCTGCAAAAGTAAACATGCAGCTATAAGATGTTCTAGAGATCACTTTCTTAGACATTTATCCCAGGAAAATAATGACATAAACCCCATACATGTATGTCTGTGGCAGCTTTATTTATGATAACTAAAAACTAGAAACAACTCTATGTCCTTTGGCAAGTAAGGGGTTATCTGTGTTTCAGTAGATAAACCTTTCAAAACCATGTGGGTTGTAGGAAAGAAAATATAAGGGATCTTTCAAAGACATGCAGGTTGTGGGAAAGAAAATACAAGGGGTCCTTGGAAGTGGCAGCATTGGACTCTAGTATACCAAGGCATGCTGGGTATGTATTGATTTAGGGCTGCTACATTCAGGGAGAATCAGCCTGTATGATAAGGTGGGGTGCTGGGTAAAAGTCACATTTTTACAGAAAGAGAAGACATGGAAAAAGAGGCTCAGCAAATGGAAAAAAATGATGGAAGGGTTAGGGGGTACAGGGTGGGAGGGAGGGGCTGGGAAGTGGGGAAAGAGGACAATATGATGGAGACGCAACCTGAAGCAACAAATAAATAAATTAAAAAAATAAAGAAAAATAAAAAAATAGAAAAGTAGAAAACATAGTACCAGGAAAACATACATCAAAGATTTGGAGTTAGGAAGTCTACTTCTTGCATTTAGTTTGTGTAACTCACCTTGTTATGTTTCTATGCCTGCATCTCTTAGAATAGTGAAAATGGATACTGTGATAGCGATTCTGAAATCTGATGGGATGTTGAAGTGCTGTCTTAATTGTCAACAGTGTGTTGTAAATGTCATTATAGGTTTTTTTCACACTTTCCCACAAAAGGAGAGTTCCATATGTGGCTTCCTAATGGTGTCCTTTAGCTAGTGTTGGCTGAACAGAGAATGCTCTTCCAAGTCCTCAGATATTCAGGGGTTGAAGGCACCTGGAAAAATGGGAACAAATCAACTACTTACTACATTGCTAACAGAAGGGCTTATCTGTTGGCCTAGGTTATTCGTTATGTTGTATCTCTGTTCAAGGTCCTTGAAGTGCTGACCCAAGGGGCGCACTGTGTTGGTCATGTGAAAGGGACATTACACTGGAGCCTGCACAGCTATGCCATCAGAATAGTGACAGTTGACTCCTACACAGTGTCCACTATGTGCCGGGTGGTCTTCTGAGGGTTGCTATTCATATTCACTTATAAAATTCTCCTTACAATCAGCAGGTACAGTTCTCCTCTTCATCTCAGTAGTGACAGAAGGAGGGCACAGAGAAATTAGATTGCCCAAAGTCATAAAAGTGAGCAAAATTTATTGCAGCTGACTTTGTAATCTGCTCCCATCTGAATAGTCAAGGGAAGGTTTAAGTTTATATACTAGGTCACCCATTTGAATGCTAAACATTTTTAATTTTCATAGGACCCCTGAATCTCTGCAATTTGTTTTGATTCTCTCTTTCTGACTCAACCTATCTATGAAGTGCAATGTCACAAAGCCTGTGAGCCTCCGCTCAGTATTCTAGTGTGAAAAGTGGTACAGCCACAGTGGGATGCTCTAACTGTAGATTCTCCTAGATGGCAAAATAAGATTAAGATGGAATAATGCTATTCCAAACATCATTTGCATCTTAACTATTTTGATGAGGCTTGCACAATTTACTGGTAATATGCAGTAATTTTTGAACTATATCATTTTCATTTATTTGGGATTTTTGTTTCAATATAAAGGGCCATTTGTTTGTATTAACTGGTTGTCATTTTCCTGTGGGCACCTTTGAAGATGAAGGGCACACTGGCTACAGGAACCCCAGTACATTTTAGAGGAATTATCTGGGGTGTATCTACTCTTCTACTTCTCCAGGCTGCAAATTCACAGATAGTCTGACCTATGACTCACCAGGACATTTAAAAAATTATTTTTGACATGTTCGTGGGCTCAGAGGGTTTGAGCGGCCTTCAGTTTAATTGCATGCTGTTATTTCTTGGTATGACAGGTATTCATTTGAAAATAACAGACAGCCTCATTATCTCACAAGGGAGTTTATGGATTTGGTGGGTTTATTATTATTATTATTATTATTATTATTATTATTATAGACTGTCCTTTGATTTTGTTCTACTTCTCTATATTCTGCAATAACTGACCACTGCAGTGAGGGTAAATGAGAGGATTCCCCTCTTAACTCAGATTGCTGGATAGCTGTGTGGGAGAACTAATGGTTGGTAATGAACTTTTAGAGAAAGTGCTACTTAAAAAAAAGAGAAAACACATCTAGTTAGAAATCAGTCTGTCAAAACAGTGGAGACACCCTTGGAATTTTGTCACTTTGCAAATGATGACAGTCATGTTTTCTTGGTCAGCTAAGCAATAATATCCAGCACACAGCTGTCAGAATCATCTAGGAAAACCCCCACAGCCATCATCAACATGTCTTCCCTTTGCCTCAGAACACAAGCACAGGGAGAGAGTATTTGTGGCCGTGGCTTGCCCTGGTCTTATATGAGCACATCCATTAAGTTTGTGACCCACTAGGGGAACCGTAGCATGATCAGAGAGAGAATCATGGCCAGAATCTAGCCAAACTATTGAGAAAAACTGTCTATGTGTTTGGGAATAACTGAGACACCAAATCAAACTTTATTGGACACTTGTTTTGTCTGAGTATCAGGTAATTGGCAAGAGAAATATCCAAGTCCAGTCTGTGCAGAACACAGGACTTCTTCAATATTTGTTATTTCAAGCTCTGTACCATGTCAATTTGTTTTATGTTCAGTACCATTTTTTAAATGTGTACTGCTGAAACTGTAATCCTCCTGGAAGAAGCCTTTGGCAGAAGACAGCTGCAGTTACACTGTGCTTACTTCCTGTCAGGGACCCCAGCAAGAGCTATGTAGAGGGTTTCATTATAGTTCGTGAAGTGAGTAAATTGTCCCCAAGCTCTCCTCAAGGTTAGTAAATGAGACCCTACAAGGTTGTGTAATATAACCACCACCGCTACCACTACACACACACACTCACACAGAGACACACACACACACACACACACACACACACACACACACACAACACACACACACACACACACAGACACACTGATGCCAATATGTGTACTTGCTGTCTAGGTTATCACTCCCCTTGGGATTTATTTGGAAAATATACTGAGTTCAAAAGAAGATATTCATCTGAAGTAACATACTGCTGATTTTCTGAATTAAAGAGGAGAAAGGAGGGGAAAGATAGCATGAAGATCCAGATGAAGAAACCTATGCACTAGGGTGGCAGTCTGTCATGTCCCTGTCTTAGGAGCTCCCCTCCTCCCATCTCTTCTCTGGAACCTTACAACACAAAGCTTTTCCCATTACCAAGCAGTCACAAGGAAACAAAGTCCACATTGAGGTAGACTTTATAGAACCATAGTGTTTACCTTTTAAAAGTGCAATTCAAAAGGCTGGGGATATCACACAGTGGTAAGGAGCTTGCCCACACACACATGACCTTGGGTTCAGTCTCCAACATTGCAGGAGAAGAGAAGTATACAATTCAGTTGTTTTTAGTATATTTACAGAGTTTTACAGCCATCCCAATTTTCTAAATCCATGACTTCAAAAAAAAAATCCCTTGGATTTATTCACAACGTCTATTCCCTTCTTCTCCATACCCCAGCAGCCACCACACTACTTCCTGCCTCTATTGGGTTTGCTTATTCTGGTCATCTTAGATAAATAGAATCACACAGTATACAGCATTTTGTGTATAACTTCTTTCACTTAGTGTATATGTTTTCAAGTTTCGTCCATGTGATTGTAATGAATTGGTTGTCTTTGGGGAAAAAGTTGTATAACTCTACCACATTTTCTTTACAATCGACAGATAGGTTATTTCCATTATGAGGAATATTATAACTGATACTATTTCTTTGCAAATGCTTCGTGACAGGAAGTACTTGACTTATGATTGCCTGTCATTTTGGTTATGGTCATTCTTGTGGATGTGAAGTGGCACCTAACAGTGGCTTTGATTTGCATTTGTAATGACAGGTGATACTGAATGCTTTTTCAGGCGCTTGTTGGTTTATTTGCATAGCATCTTAGAGGGACACCTACTTAGTTTTTCTCCCAGTTTTAACTTGATTGAGTTGTAGGATTTTTTTTTAAACCTATGCTGGATAGTGTGTGTGTGTGTGTGTGTGTGTGTGTGTGTGTGTGTGTGTGTTTATGTGTGCCAGAGATCAGCCTTGAGTGTCATTTCTCAGGTGCAGTCCACCTTGTTTTTTCAGACAGAGTCTCTGACAGGGGTGTGTGTGTGTGTGTGTGTGTGTGTGTGTGTGTGTGTGGTATTGCTGTTGTTTAAGTTGACTAGCTGGCCCCAGGGATTCTCCTGTCTGTTCTCTTCAGCCCTGGATTAGCAATTGTACCAGCACTCTTGGTGGTACAATATGTGGGTTCTGCAAATCAGACTTAGGGCCTTATGTCCTTTGATTAATAAGTCTCTCCAAATGTTTATCTCATCTTGAATCTTATTTGCTCTTCATTGTGGTGTGTAATTCCTATTATGAGTCTGATGAAAATGGCAAAATGGGGACAGTAAAAGTACAGCAAGCACTTTACAGCTATCTCCCCAGCCATATTTTTATTATTTAAAGTGGTTTGATAGTTTTAGTTTTTAAATTCAGGTTCATAACCCATTTTGGTTTAATTTTTGTGTATGATATGAAATAAATGTTTTCTTTTTCTGTGCAAATCTGTGAGAATGAATCAGGGTGGGAGGTGTAGTTTTGGCTGATCCACATCAGGCAGCTTGTGGCAGATTACTTGTCTTAAATGGGTTGAGAAAAATATTAGAGTTTTGACTCCAAATTTAAGATAGATTCTGTTTCTTTTTTTTTTTTTTTCCTTTTGGAAGTTAGTGTTCCTGAAGTCAAGAATGGTAAATATCTGTGACTGTTTAATTCACACCTATTACACAATAGGGGACAGGGAATAGTTTTTTATTAAGTAACTTTCGATAGCCTGTGGAAAAGTTTTCCTAAGTCATAGGAATAAATTCAACATTTTAAAGGAATTAAATGTTAAAATAAAAGGAAGTGGGGATTTTAAGAGTGTAGCCATCTACACCATGCTTAGGAACAGACAACTGGAATCACTATCTTTGCAGCTGTAGCTCTATGCATTGGCTAACGCTGAGGAGAAGAAAGGGGAAGAGAGTGGAAGGCAAGGAGGAGGTGAGATAAAGAAAAGAGAGAGACAGGCAGTGAGGAGGGTCCACAGGCATGGGGCTTGTGAGACCTGCTGGCTCACGTGGCTTGGAAGGTCAGGAGTGTGGAAAATAGGGAATGGAAAAGACAATAAGACAAATGACACTGGATTGTGAACCTTTAAAGATACAAGGTAAACATAACAGATGGTGATAAATTTTGGCAGGTTCATCAGACCCATGACAGGAATTACACATGGTGATGAAGAGCAAATAAGATTCAAGATGAGAAAGACATTTGGAGATACTTATTTATCAGAACATGAAAAAAAAAAAGATATCCTGTCTCGGTTCTATGCCATCAACTAGGATGACCTTAGTTTATGAGGCACATTGAGCTCTACACCATCATACCCCTGGAGGCTCTCTGTTGTGTGTTGCACTTGGGGATCATTGTAAGTGTACATTGTTCTGTGTGCTTACTATATTTCCTGCAGCCATGGCACATCCGGTATTTATTAGGGTCATATGGAAATATTTGCTTTCAAGGAACTTATAGCAGGTTAGTAGGCAAAAGAGTCTAAGTTCCAATCCAGCATTAAACATGCACTGATACTAATGAAAACATGAATGCAGACTATACACTCACTAGAGTTCAGTTGTATTAAGTTGTGGTCTACAGACTCTGCAGCTTGATAAAGAGATTTGAAATGATTAATGCAAAATGTTGATAAATACCCAACAATATAAGACTCTACCAGTGTATGACAAGTTTTTAATGTAAGAACATTACATTCTTCTGTATAAAGTCCTTCAACAATATTAATTTTCAAGAACATTAAATTCTGTCTGCTGTGCTGAAGCTGGCAATTTTAATGCATAAAAATAGCTGAATAACCAGGGTAGTGCCAATTACTCTGTCACTCATCGCTAATCAATTATTTTTGTGCAGCACAATACAGATGATGTCTGCACACAAAGTAATAACACACAGCACATAAATGAAAAATCATTTTCCAAAACCAGGGTGAGGCATGCTTGAAAGCCTTGACACATTAACTACAGAGCCCAGTTAACTTTCTTGGAGGATGGCTAACTAGAATGGTTTGAGGTGAGATCTTGGTTCTAGGCTGTTCTTGGGGTCAGCATCCCAGGGATGCTGGATGCACAGCCTTGTGATTAAGGCAACACATGGCAAACGGGCAGGACCACTGTCAGATGCTGATGAGCAGGCTGTGTGATGAGCAGAACATATGGGTTAGCTTGTGGTAATGGCTGTACCAGGAATTGACTTTGCTTGGAAGTTCCCAGCACACATCCTACAAAGATAGGAGAGTCTTTTCTGAGGCTGATCTTGCAGAGCCTCCCCTTTGGCTGCATTCTGATATGCTCACCAAATCCACTGTGTTTGCAAGATTTTCACAGTAT
Source organism: Lophiomys imhausi (assembly GCA_907164525.1). NCBI lineage: Eukaryota > Metazoa > Chordata > Mammalia > Rodentia > Muridae > Lophiomys > Lophiomys imhausi. Next base: position 1,308,014 of record CAJQZJ010033939.1, read on the forward strand.
TCATATCTTAAGTAATGGTCTTTGTAAGAAAGGAAGCTCTGAGAAGTTGATAAAATTCAGAACAAGATGAACACTTTATAGAGTTGTTGGAATTAAATGAGATGTTTACAGAGCATTTCCTATACGCCAGACGCTGATTTAACACACAGTAAATTATTATTAAGTTATTAGTAGTAATTATACATTATATCTAATTGCTTATTTCAAGCGATTAACATTCAAGCATTAAACAACTTGTTTCCTTTCTATGGAAAACTATGTAGCCACAAAAGATGTAATATAGGGGCTAGTGAGATGATTCAGTCACAACCTGACTTCAATCCCGGGATCCATATGGTGGACAGAGAGAAAGGACTTCTGTAAGTTATCCTCGGACTTCCAATAGCACACATGACAAACGAATGAATATAATAAAAATTTTAAATTTAAATATTTAAATAAGAAGATGTAATACAAAGATAACTTTCTTTGTAAATGCTATGCTCCGTTTTAGGCTTATGCATTGTACTGGCTGGTTTTGTGTGTCAAAACAAGTTGGAGTCATCAGAGAGGAAGGGGGTCTCAGATGAGGAAATGCCTCCATGAGATCCAGCTGTAAGGCATTTTCTGAATTAGTGATCAATGGGGGAGGGCTCAGCTCATTGTGGGTGGTGCCCTTCCTAAGGTGGTGGTGCTGGAGTCCATAAGAAAGCAGGCTGAGCCAGCCATGGGGAGAAAGTCAGTAAGCAGCACTGCCCCATAGGGGCTGCATCAGCTCCTGCCTCCAGGTTCCAGCCCTGCTTGAACTCCTGTCCTGACTTCTTCCAATGATGGACTATGATCTGGAAGCCGAATGAACCCTTTCCTCCCCAACTTGCTTTTGGTCATGGTGTTCTGTTGTAGCAATAGAAACTCTAACTAAGGCATGCGTTATTGCCACTAAAATCTCTCAAATTGAAACATAATGCAGAAAAGCAAACACTGGGTCCAGAGGCAGCCCAGATGTGAGGTGGTGTATTGTGCAAATCACATTTGCTATTTTCACCATTGAAGCCAGTGAATAGCATTCACAGAAGAACTCTGACTCATCTGTGGGAGCTGGGGAGATAGTGCAGTTCATAAAGTGCTGGTCGAGTAGGCATGAGAGCCCAAATTCACTCCCCAGCACCCACGCAAAATGCTGGGCTTGGTGGAATACTAATGCATGCAAAGAGGAGACAGGAGAATACCTGGGGATCACTGACCAACCAGCCTTGCCTAAATGGTAAGCCTCAGGTCCCAGTAAGAGATCCTGTCTCAATAACCACAGCAACAACAACTATAGCAGCCAACTGGAAACATGAAACCAAATAAAGTGGTAGCTGGAGAAGTGGCTCAAAGGTGAAGAGCACTTGTTGCCTTTGCAGAGGGCCTGCGTTTGCTTTTCAGCACCCACATGATGGCTCACACCACCATAACTCCTTTCCCAGGGGCTAGATAGTACGCCCTCCACAGGCAGCAGGTACACATGTGGTGCACATCCATCCCTTCAGGCAAAACACTCATACTCATAAAATAACAAAATAAAAGTCTAACAACAACAAAAACAAAGTGCAAGATCATTCCAAGGAGCAACATCCAAGGTTGATCTCTGGCCTCTGCAAACACATGTATGCCTGCATCCTTGCATACACGTGTATACCGTCCACCCTGAAAAACATACCTCTCCCAGAGACAGCGGAGGGGAGAATATGATCAATGAATCTTCCCTCAAGAAGCCTGTCATATAGTGAAGAAATTGGAAAAGAAAATATGCTAGACAGAATGCAAATATAAGAAGGTTATTGGATTAGAAAATGGGATCATTAAGTGTTAGAAAAATCAGATGAGGTCTTGGAAGATGCATGAGAAATCATCCATAAGCAACTTGAAAGAAGGGAGGACTTGGTAGAAAAGAATGGGAAAGGTGGGATTTAGCAGAATATCATCAGTAAGGATGAAAAGGAGGGCTCAAGCCAAGTGTGTGTGTGTGTGTGTGTGTGTGTGTGTGTGTGTGTGTGTGTGTG
>CAJQZJ010033939.1:1319969-1332123 GCA_907164525.1 Lophiomys imhausi
CTACACCACACCACCACACCAACAAAATAACAGGAATCAACAAACACTACTCATTAATATCTCATTCCAATAAAAAGATACAGACTAACAGAATGGATGTGTAAACAGGATATATCCTTTTGTTGTATCCAATAAACACATGTTAACATCAAAGATAGATATCACCTTAGCAGAAAGGAATGGAAAAAGATATAAATATACTTTAAAGTTCTAGAACAACAACAAAAAAAGAAATCACAGCCAAAAGAAATAGATCAAAAGAAATAATCAAACTGAGGGCTGAAATCAATAAAATAGAAACAAATAAATACAAAGAATCAGTGAAACAAAGACTTGGTTCTTTAATAAAATCAATAAGATTGGCAAACCATTATTAAAATTAATTAAAAGCCAGAGAGAGGATATCTGAATTAACCAATAGACACTGAGGAAATCCACAGAATCATAAGGACATACTTTAAAAACCTTCTTTTCACCAAATTGAAAAATCTAAAGGAAATGGATAAATTTTTCCATTTTTACCACTTACCAAAGTTAAATCAAGATCAGATAAACAATTTAAACAGACCTATAACACCTAGTGAAATAGAAACAGCTATTAAAAAAGTTTCCCAACCACAAAAACCCCTGGGCCATATAATTTTAGCCCAGAATTTTACCAGACTTTCAAAAAAGAGTTAACAATAATACTCCACAAAGTATTCCACAAAATAGAAACAGAAGGAACATTGCCCAACTGGTTTTACAAGGCCATAGTTACCCTGATACTTAAACCATATAAAGATCCAAAAAAGAAAGAGATTACAGACTTTGTGAACATACATGCAAAAAAACTCAATAAATTACTTGCAATCCAAATCCAAGAATACATCAAAAAGATCATCCACCATGATCAAGTAGGCTTCATCCCAGAGATGCAGGAATGGTTCGGCATATGTAAATTGATAAAGGTAATCCTCTATATAAACTAACTGAAAGGAAAAACAAAACAACACATCATCATCTTACTAGATACAGAAAAGGTCATTGAAAAAATCCAACAGCCCTTCATGATAAAAGTCCTGACAGATTAGGGATACAGGGGACATTCCTTAACACAACAAAGGAATTTTACAGTAAGGCCACAGTCAACATCAACTTAAATGGGGAGAAACCAAATTCCATGAATGTCAGGAAGAAGACAGGTTGCCACTATCAATATATATATATATATATAAGTCTTGAAGTCTTAGCTAGAGCATTTAGACAACTGAAGGAGATCAAGGGGATACAAACTGAAATAGAATCTTTATTTGGTGATGATATAATAGTATATATAAGTGATCTAAAAATTCCACAAGTGTCTTAGTTTGGGTTATTATTGCTGTGATGAAACACCATAACCAAAACAAACTGGGGAGGAAAGGGTTTATTTGGGTTACACTAGTGCGTCATTGAAGGGATCTAGGGCAAGAACTCAAACAGGGCAGGAATCTGAAGGTAGGAGCTGATGGAGAGGTCATGGAGAAGTGTTGCTTATTGGCTTGCTTCTAATGGCTTGCTCAGCTTGCTTTCTTATAGAACCCAGGACCACCAGCCCAGGAGTGTCTTCACCCACAATGGACTAGGCCCTCCCCTGTCAAAGAAAAAATGCCCTACAGGCTTGCCTACAGCCCAATCTCATGGAGGCATTTATTAATTGAGGTTTCCTTCCCTCAAATGATTTTAGCTTGTGTTAAGTTGACACAAAATTAGCCAGCACAATAGAGAAACTTCTACAACTGTTAAACACTTTTAGCAGAGTAGCTGGATATAAAATTAACTCACAAAAATCAGTAGCTTTCCTATGTAAAATGACAAATGAACTGAGAAAGAAACCAGGAAAACAACACCTTTCACAATAGCGTCAAACAATATAAAATATCTTGGGGTAACTCCAAATAAGCAAGTGAAAGACCTGTATGACAAGAACTTTAAGTCTCTGAAGAAAGAAATTGAAGAGGACATCAGAAGATGGTAAGATCTCCTATGCTCATGGATCAATAGGATTAACATAGTAAAAATGGCCATCTTAACAAAAGCAATCTTCAGATTCAATGCAATTTTCATCAAAATTTTAACACAGTTCTTCATAGATCTTGAAATGACAATTTTCAACTTCATATGGGAACACAAAAAACAAGGATAAAGTAATCCTAAATGAAAGAACTACTGGAGGTATCACCATCACTGACTTCAAGTTGTACTATATAGCTATAATAATAAAAACTGCATAGTATTGGCATAAAAACAGAAATATTGATCAATGGAACTGAATTGAAGATCTAGACATAAATCAACATACCCATGGACATCTGATTTTTTTTTAAATAAAGAAATAAGAAATATTGGCTAGAAAAAAGACAGCGTCTTCAACAATTGGTGCTGGTCAAACTGGATGTCAGTAGCTTTACTTTTCGCTGTCTTTACTCAATCTCCTGCATAACAAAAGTCCTTAACTTACCTGGGCACGGTGGTTCATGCCTGTAATTGCAGGCCTCAGAAAGCTGAGGTAGATGGATTATGAATTGAAGCAAGTCTGGGCTACTTAGGGAGTTCCAGGCTAGCCTGGGCTAGGTATTGGAACTCACTTTCACAAACAAATAGAACAGTTCGTTAAGAAGAAATAAAAAATAAATTATTAAAAAAATCAAATTAATTAAATCAAATTAATTGGTGCAGCCTAGTTTGTGAGGTTTTTATTTTATGGATCATGCCTTCCGTGTCATTTCTAAGAACTTTTTTTTTTCTAGCCTAGGCTCAAACTTTTTCTTCTACATTTTTTGTTTCTGAGAATTTTATAGTTTTATGTTTACATTGAATTTCAGGGTTCATTTTTTTTTAGTTTTGGTTTCTTTGCTGATGCAATAGATGCTTTTAATATTGTCTTTGTGTTGCCCTCCCTGGTCAGATGGGAAGGTGTCCGGGAAACCCACAACTCCAAAGCCAGGGAACCACCAGCTCCGAGGTGGGACTCTGGAGCCCATGGATGGAGGAACCCAGGAGAAGAGGGAAGAATCCAGGAGTGGCTGCCTCTGCCTTCAGGAGAGGACAGGCGAGAGCTGAGCAGACACAGCCCTTATATAGGAGTTTTGAGGGGGTGGAGCTTTCTAGGGCAGAGATTCCCAGAGTGAGAATTGGTGGGATTTCACGTCCTGACCTTGGGGGAGCTTAGGTATTGGTGTTTTTTTTTCCCCCAGAGTTTTCACCTAAAATTGGCATAAATCTTGGAGACGTCCCAGTGGGGGACTGGAGATGGCCTTTGTGACAGAGACTGAAATTGTCATTCTGACAGTTAGAGAAGTCTGGGGGAGGGGCCTATTAACTCATGCCTTAGGGAGGTCACACAGATTTGAACTCTAAGCTACACAAAACAACTTTCCTTAACTAAACTGTGAATTTATACTAGGGGGTCAGATTCCTAGTCCTGGTCCCTGGCTGGCAGTGTCAGACCATCTGAAGCTCCTTGCTTCTGGGAAAGGCTAGTTTATACATTGTCGCCACAGAGATGGCAATGGAGCTCATAGACTAGCTCCAGTTGGGACACACCTCCTTCCCCCTGAGTACCCTGTGGGCAGCAGCTGTAACCGAAGCCTCAGGCCCCGCTGCTTTCTGTTGCTGTAGTTCCCCAGTTTCTTCAGGCATCTGATCTCAGGTCCCAGAGATGTGGAGATTCACCCTCAGGTGCTCTGGAGTCCTGAGGTGTTGCTGTCTGGCGATGCAGAGGGGTCAGCAGCACAGCCTGAAGATCCAAGCACCCTTTCCAGGGACCACAGGGGATGGCACCCAGGGGATCTGCAGAGCTGAAGAGGGGAGCACCCAGGGAAAGATGAAGGGGGAGCCCAGAGGCAAACTTAAAGAAGCCAGGTCTGGCTGCTGGAGATCCTCAGGTGGGAGCTAGACACTTTCCTGCAAAGTATACAAAGCTAATAAAGAGAGTCTATAGCAGGGAAGGCTTTCCCTGCCTCTTGAGTCTTGTGAATAACCAACATTTGGCACGTGGAGATTATGTTTATGGTGTCACACATTTAGTAAGACTGTCACTTGGTGTCCAAGTAGACATCTACTGTGGGGATAAGCTGTCTGGTTTCAGACTTTAATAGCAAAAAGAAGTTGGAAATATGTCTGATGTTTCTGGAGCATAGCGCTGGTGTCATTTTTCTTGTGTACATGTGGCAAGAAGTACATGATTTTGCAGATCTTTGTGGGCTTGAGTAATGGCAACTGATGCTTTAATTGAAAAGAGCTCTGTGAACTGGCTTAATTTTCTTCATATTTTCATTACGTTCTGGTTTGGGAAGTAGGAAGTTGAAAGTGCCCTTTTCGGTGGTTAAACATCTAATTAGGTTCAATACTATATTGTTGTGCAGTGGTTGAGGTGGATGGTAAGTGAGTTTTGGAATGGGATTAGGGAAAAAAGAAAAGCTTAAAATTATTTTATTGAAGGTTGAGACTATAAAATTTATATGCATTAATTTATGTCAGTATTAATACTAAAGGGTAGCAACAGATCAGGGGCCAGATGCCTTTGGCTCCATCTGGGTTACATAGTAAAGAAACACAAAAGTCCATTTTATCTATCCCTAAACTACTCAGGAGTGGCACTGCTATCAATTAAAATAAAACTTCGTTCTGGTTATCTTATTTGCCAACTGTGCGAGTTTGAATAAGAATACCTTCCATAGACTCATATATTTGAAATGAGGGACTGGCACTATTTGAAAGGATTAGAAAGATTAGGAGGTGTGGCCTTGTGGGAGGAAGTGTGTCACTGGGAGTGGGCTTTGAGGTTTCAAAAGCCCATGCCAAGCCCAGAGTTTCTTTCTTGGCCTGTGGACCGGGATGAAGTTCTCAGCTACTGCTCCAGCACCATGAACCCTGCAGTGCTCTCTGCCATGATGATAATGGACTAAGCCTCAGAAACTGTAAGCAAGTCCCCAGTTAAAAGCTTTCTTTCATAAGAGTTGCCTTGGTCATAGTGTCTCTTCATAGCAATAGAATGATGACTAAAATAAGCTTCATGATAGTCTTCATTTCTGCATCTAGAATGAACTAAGCCAACGGAAAATAATATATTACTATGAATTTCAAAAAGGTCAGTACAGAAAGCGAAATGGCTTTTGTAATAAATATAGTACTGTATTAGCAAAGATAATTATGGAGAGATTCTACCATTGCCCTTGAAGACAGATTCTGCTAAAATCAATGAAATTGCATGTGTAGATCAAAGATAGAATATTCATTAATTTTCACGTGCCAAATTAAATCAGCTCACAAACTAGCAGCTACATGTGCCGGAAAAGCTATTTAAAATATATATAATCAGATCTTTATACTTTTGGAAAAATTATTACTTTCAAAAGGAATATTTCATACACTAGATTTGGTTGTCAGGTCTGTAAGAAAATAATTTGAATGTTATGACTACATATTACATCTTGAAAATACTGATTGCATATTTTCAAGGACTGTGGTGGCATAGCCAGTGTCCACAACTATAGCTTGATTATAGGTAATCAAGTGAAGGGAGTAAGCTTCCAAAGATAAAGATCATATTATTATGATTTGTCTCTTTGCTTTCAAAACAAAGGGAAGTGTAGGTAGACATGAAGGGTCCTCTTTTTATTTGGTCTGCTAGTTGGTTTTTTCTGTCTGTCTCAGAGAATTCACAGGAAGGTCTTAGGTTTGCAGGCCCCCCTCCCCCTGCCCCAGCAACTTTACACTTGGTGCTCAGATATGATAGGACCAGCTCACCCTTCTTAAATATCTAATCTAAGATGACCACAGTGTTAATAAGGAAGCTCCAAATAAAGTGTGTGTGAACTGCTACTTACTAGGCTCTCTGTTTTTGTGTTTCTAGATCACCAAACACATTTTTTTTTTGAGCTGGCCTCACTGTCTCCTGCTGTTACACATTTCTGAGACAGACATGCCCTGGTTGTTTTATTATTTATAGTTTATGCAGACAGAGGTTCTACAAGTGAAGTGGAACTGTGTCTGTGTGATGAGCGAGTGTGACATATGTTCACGGTGCACTGAAGGGCCCTTCTTGAGGCTATTCACTTTCTTGGCTGTATGTGGTTGTTTGAGGGTGACAGCTGACTTTCCTGGTCCATTCTTCCCTGTGGAAGAAACAGCTCCCTAGGACTTTGATTCTCCCATAGCCTCCTTTTACTCTTTACCTTGACATAGTAATTACTTCAGCACCAGCCACGCCTCACGATAGACAGGAATCCTCTATGCCTTGTCGTAGGTATTTCCTATCTTCACATGGCATCTTGTTGGGGCCTAGAGCAGGCTGGACATGAGAAAGACTGTGTTTATGATTTTCACATATTCTAAAGTCTGAGTAAAGCCTATTGTGAGACATAGCCAAGCTGTGTGTGTTGAATATGTTAGTGGAGGGCTCTCACTGGTCTGGATTACAGCTTTCAGATTAAAGGCTCTGCCGTCAAGACCAAATTTTATGCATTTATGCTTTCAAAAAGAAAAATGACTTCTTTCCTCCCTGTTTGCCTCCTAAGACACAAAATGTTCTTCGACACATATTTTTTGCTCATCAGTACTTTGTGTTCAAACACCAAAGACCTTAAATTTAGAAGAAAGTGTGTAAAATCCATGGCCTAAATTTGTCTTGAGGGAGCCAATTGGGTGTCAGCCTTTATCCTCTGATGACTAATACTGAACGATCCTTAGACTCAACATGTTGCATAGCAGGCATGCAGAAACAGCATGGTGGTCATGTAGTGGAGTTCTACACAGGAGAATCCCACGTTTTCACATTCAAGCTTTATATAAACAAAAATACGATGCTTATTACTTATGCTTTAATTGTTATAAAAACTAGGTCCACAAAGCTGGGAAGACACATTTTTTTCCCCAAGAAAATAGGAAACAGATCTGTTTTTTTTTTCTGGTCATGGCCAGTAGAAAGCTATTGATTTTCTTCCAGGGATAAGTGGGTCTGCAAGTAGTTCTTTTAAAATGCATTGAAGTGACCCATAATGTAAATGAGCTCAGGACTGCTAATTATCCTGGCCTGCACTTGGTTGCTTCTGTGCTGCTTCTTCCCTAATGTAAACAAGCGAATTTCTCCTAATTGCTCCAAATAGCTTCCAAGAGCTGATGCTTTTGTTTTTCTTTCTATTTTTGTATGAAAATCTTATAGTTTATATATTTAAGGGAGAGACAGAAAGTATGAAGACTTAGGGCACCTTTTCTAAAGAGAGTGCACAAGTATTTATATTTTTCAGCCTTTAAAATCAAATTAAGCTGCTAATTAAGCTATTCATTTACTAGAGCGGAAAATAATGGCACAATGCGCATCTGGAGGAATGAATAGCCTCACATGCATCCAAATGAGGTAAAAGTGGGCTTGGACATACCCATGCGCGAGTGAGGCGCAACGCATAATGAAGAAATCAGGCCTTCAGTATTATACAATGTGACAATCATTTTCCAAAAGGGACAATTACTTATGGGTGTGTCCACACCATTCTTCACAGCTCAGGGCTTTCAACATATGACTTAAAAATACTGCGGCCTTTTAAAAAGGCATTTTTAAAAAATCGGGTATTGATGAAATCTGAACGAGTTAATTTCCCTTAAGTTTGCTGGGACTCTATATACAGCCAGAAGCCTGACAAAACGTGCTTATGAGAAACAGCACTGTGGCTGAAAGTCTTTCTTCGACCTTGAATTCTGAGGGAAGCACCCATGCGGTGTACCAGAAAGTAGGAAGACTGGGGAAACAGGCATTATGGTCTGGTAGGTGTGTGGTGTGGAAAAGGGTCAGCAGTGGGAAGCAGGGAAGTATTTGGTGGGGAGGGGAGCTTTCAAGGGATAGTCCTATAGGTCTCTCTGTACACAGGGAGGTACTTCATCTTTTAAGGGCTATTGAGGAGGACTTCACCACATCTGGAGAGATGACGGGTTCTGTCTCATTATTCGAAGGGACTACGTGGGGGACTTGGGGAAAACAGCCATCTGGAAGGAGTGAGAAGGTGCCGGAAAACAGTTTGTTATGTGTCACTGATGTAAAAGGCCAAGTGTGTAATCGTGAGTGATCACAGAAGTTATAATTACATCCACCTGGGCTAAAAGTCGCAGGAGGAAGAAGCCGAGTGGATAGTGAGCCTTGAAGAACTCATTGCTCTCTGACCGCAAGGGCTCATGTGAACATGCTCTTCTCCTGTCTTCTTTTTTATCTTCCGGATTTGACTCCACGCCCATCAAAACATCAGCTAAAGAGAAGTAAGCGAATGGGGGAGGAGAGAAACACATGCTGATGAATTAGGAAGGACATCTATAAGCTCCTTTTTCTCAATGTAGGCGTGCAGCCTAGAGAGGCAAGCGGGGAGAGGCGGAGGGCTAAGTCAAGTCCAGAGTTATAATTACTCCCCAGAATTGGATGTTCTAGTTTCTGAATCAAGACCGCTTTTCATCCAGGCTCCAGGAAACATTATTGCCCCTGCTAAATAAAGCTGAATGGAACAGTGGGAGGCACACATAAAATTGTAATTTGATTATATTATGATATTTGAGTAACACTGCAATATTAAATGTGGTACTGGGATTATAGGAAAAGAGGAAGATATCTAAAAGTGTTGATGGGGGTGAGGAGGGAGGGAGAGATAGTTATGTGTGTGTGTGTGTGAGAGAGAGAGAGAGAGAGATTGAAATTGGAAAAAGAAATGCAGTAAGCAGTCATTCCAGGTGACCCCACTGCTCCTCAGGTGAAGCAAGGACAGACTTGCTGTGGAGGAAGGACTCTCAGTCCCTTGGGATTGGTGTAGGTTAAGGTCCACTAAAGAAACTCATGATCCAAGATCGCCAGGATGGCAGGAGTTAAAGGCTCTGTCTCACCATGACAAAGGTCAGCAGAGCCACAAATGAGGGAGTTAGAAACCTAATGCAGTTACACATTTAGACTTATTGGATATATAATATTACGTGATGTTATATGAATTGTTTAAAGAAATACCCAGGTATCCCTGAGAAATGAAAGAGTAATGAGGCATTATCTAAAATAAGCAGGAAGAAATAAAGCAAACCGCTTTTCAAAACAGAAACAAGTTGCCAGTGATAAATTCTCTTTCCTATTTTCTATCTCCATTTTTACATCAGAGTGATTTCTTTAAAAGTATCCATCTTCTGGATAGGGCATCTTCAAAAACCCCTTGAGATCTGCAGAATATGGCATTCAAAGATGTTATCTTAAATCAAGATTTTTTTTTTATATCAAGACATATCAGCGCCTGACGGCAACCCTATTCTACTCCAAGTAGAGGATAAGCATCGAAGAACCTCCACTGTAAGATGGTTGAATTGGTGGCAAGCCTTTCTCTTGGCATGAAAAAACCCCTTGCACCAACTGCAGACAGACTGCTGTCCAAAAAGGACAAAACTTGGTAGCGGGGAAATCGACAGCCTAACTCTGCCAAGACAGGGTAGGAAAAACCCCTTGCTTCAACTGTAGACAGACTGCTGTCCAAAAAGGACAAAACTTGGAAGCAGGTAAGTCGACAGCCTAGCTCTGCCAAGACAGGGTAGGCGAGTCCTTCATAACCCCTGCTCTACAATCAATGTCTGTCAGAGAAACGGGGCCAAATGACTGAAGATTGATGCTGTAATGTATGGAGAGAAAATGGGAGCTGTCCAGGCAGCCACTGGTGTGTCATTTCTTAGTTTGGGAAGCTGCAGCCCTGCACTTCCTATATAATCAGATATATTTGTCCCTCTCAGGTCTCTGAGGTGGTTGAAGAATAGATAGCTAGAGTCTCATAGTTAAATTTTGAGTTGTTTGGGAATCAAGAGGGTGTTCTAAGAAGATGCTTTTTAAATTGGGATGAAAGTTGAGTTGGATATAGAACTTTAAACTCATGGAGATAGATCGACAGTAGAATGTTGAAGTCAGGTGCCAAATACATATAGACTGGACATTGGGATTGTATGCCAAGCCATATAACTCTCATAATTTTGGCCTAATTACCTCTGTTGTTTTGTATTGTATTTATTATTATAAGAGTAAGAGCCATTTGTTGGACTGAAAGGGGGAGCTGTTGGGGGGAAAAGATATATCTTAAACTTAAAAAAAAGGAAGGGGATGGGTGGGTTGAGGCGGAAGAGGGTGGGAGGGTGGGACTGGAGGCGGGGTAGGGAGGGGATTTCAATTGAGATGTAACTTGAAGAAATAAAAAAAAAAGAAAAAAAAAGTATCCATCTTCATTTTTATCTTGAATTGTTTAATGTATTATTTCACCAATCTATTGTAAAATTGAAGGAATTATATATTTTGTTCCTGTTGTTTTTTACAATGGTATCTCTATGTAGCCCAGGCTGGTCTTGAACTCAGGATCTTTCTGTTTCTGCTGCCCAAGTGCTTGAGTGATGGGATTACAGGTCTGTACCATGATGCCCAGCTAGTCTTCTGTTTTGAAAATATTGGATCTCCAAATTATGGAGATCTTTGAGGCAGTGGCACTGGAGTTGTAATTATTAATGCAGTGATCTTGTTGCGAAAGCCCGTGTCCTGGGGAGCTAGGGAATCATGGCAACACATACAGGTTTTCTAAAATTCTGAGGTTTGCTTGAAAACTTTGAATCTTGTCACTGGCAACACATTCTGCCTGTTGTTTCGCTTAAAAGAGCAGGCTTCATTTGATTTTGAGAAAGTGTCTGCCAATTATCCCAGTCTGAATAGCTACAGTTCACCTGTCAGTCAGTCTTTTAAGAAAAGATGGGGCTCCTTGAGAAAACCGGTGACGTCAGCTCACTGCTCAATCATCCCATGCTTTTCCTTGAGAAGACCATCACACGTTGGTATTCAGCAGAGGTGTTTTTGTGCTTCCCATTTGGTCACAGAGAATATTAAAAAGACATTGCTCAAAGGTCAAGATTTAATAAAATTATTTTTTTTTTCTGCTCCAGCAAGCACATTGTTGAGCGAGACTGGCATCTCCGAGACTCCCTGTAAATGGACAGTGCTGAGAAACAGTGATGGCTAGCACGGTCGGTGCCACTGCCTTGATTTGTATTCAGGCACCAGAAATTCTAGTCACCGTTGCTTTTATACCATCAAGTACGTGTCGGCACAGTGAAAAAGACCAACAGCATCTTGATATTAGTATGAAGGTAGCTTTGATCTGGGGGCTCCTGATCATCTCTTGTTTTAGAGATCTTCCAGGCCAACAAATCACATTGTGAGACTCCTGTTCTCAAAAGCCATAAGAGAGATATTTTCAGAAGTAGTGTGAATTAGAAGGTCTGCTGAGCCCCCCACCCCCCAAAAAAAGATTACCTAACAAATCTTACCCACATAAAGTGATATCTTATTTGTAGAAATTAAATGCTAGGGTTAAAAGCTAGACAACAGTAGCATTCAAATCAGGAGGTCTGCTTTTATGTTATATTAGTTACAGGGACAATCTGGGGAGAGGGTCATGTTGTAAATTTAAATATGAAGAAATTTCAAGTCTGGGGAATGTACAACTAAAAATTTTGGATTGTGTGAATCTACTTATTTTCCTTCCATCCCTTAAAACAAAATGAGACTAGTTGATGTTTTAAAAGTTATAAATTTATTTCATTCAGTAATGGAGATCCTCAAGACAAACAGAAACTGAAGGTGCTCATCCCCTCCAAGATGTTTTTTTTTTCTTCATTTTTTTGAAGTTATTCCACTTAATTATTTTGTGTTGATTTATTTAATCACTTTACATACAGGTTGCAGCCCCCTTCCTCTCCTCCCAGGCCCACACAGCCTCTCTCCCATACACCCCTCCTCATCTCCTCCCAGAAGGGGGGGCCGCCCCATGGGTACTAACCCACGCTGGCACATCAAGTCACTGCAGTAAGAGGCACATCCTCTCCCACTAAGGCCAGGCAAGGTGGTCCAGTTAGGGAAATGGTATCCACAGGTAGGTAACAGAGTCAGGGACATAACCTTTAACATCTTCCCTGTGTCTTACTGAGAGTGAATCAGAAACACGGCTAGTCTGGTGCATCTTTAAATTTCTTAAGCTAACCATAGTGTTTGACACATTGATAATAAGTAGCATTTTATTTAATGAGCTTTCTTCTTCTTCTTTTTCTTCTTCTTCTTCTTCTTCTTCTTCTTCTTCTTCTTCTTCTTCTT
>CAJQZJ010033939.1:1332133-1368378 GCA_907164525.1 Lophiomys imhausi
TCTTCTTCTTCTTCTTCTTCTTCTTCTTCTTCTTCTTCTTCTTCTTCCTCTTCTCCTCCTCCCCCTCCTTCTCCTTCATCTTTTTACAGCCATTTATCACTTTGAATCAGTCTTTCTTTTTCACTTTGAATTTCTCTTCATTGCCCAAGGAATCCAATTATATTCCTTCCCTTTTTAATTAGTATATGTTAATTATGCATATTATGGGTTTCATTGTGCTACTTCAACAGATGCATATGGTACACACTGGATCCAATCCTGCCACCCTTTACCCATTCCTCCCTGACTCTTCCTGCTGTAATCACTATCCTATGAAAATGGTAAAGTTTATGTCAAGTACTAGAATATAGAAGACACCAAACAGTGCTTTGGGGAGCAAGAAGGGGTGAAGGACAAAGTTTGAAGAGGGAAGAAGAGGCAATTTATCCAAGGAAATCTTATTTGTGGTTGGTCTTGGTTGTTTATGTTGTCAGTAGAGAAGATGGCAGAAATATGTGGCAGAGAGGAATAGACACATAGAACAGAATTTTCCAAATATTTTCTAGTAAGAAGACCTAAATCCCCCTATACATATGTAGATGATAGGCAATTTGGTCTTCATATAGATTCCTTACTTAGCAAGTGGAGTGGGAGGGCAGTCTCTGTCATGGACTCTGTTGCCTGTTAATGGAACACCTTACCCTAGCTGTGCTGCCATGTCAGGCCCCAGGGCAAGAGGACGCTCTTAGCCCTCATGTGACTGATGAACTGAGGGGCGTTGATATGTGGGGCCCCCCTCACCAAAGGAGGAGAAAAGGGAGGTGGGAAGAGGGTGGGAGGGTGGGACTGGGAGGGGAGGAGGAAGGGGGCTGTGATAGAGATGTAATTTATTGATTTAATAAATAAATGTTAAAAAAAGACCCAATCTTCATTCTCTAAGCATTGTGAAATCTTGTAACAGTTTCATATAACAACAAAATACACTACTATTTCAGGCTGGACTTGAAGTTGGGATTTCCCTCCTGAGCCTTGGCTTTTCAAGTTTTGCCTTTTATATACTTACTTTTTGAATAACTAATAGCCCCAAGCCAGGCCACCTTGAGGAGCTAGGAAACCAAGGTCCCCAGCAATAGGGTGGCTCCTGGGGTGAAGATTAAAGGAACACCCAGTGTGGTCATTCCATTGATTTGTACAATGTGTTAGGTATCACCTGACTTTGTATTTCTGAGTCTACCTGTGTTTTAAAGTGAGGTTTCTCTCTTAAACTTGTGGTCCTAGGAAATGTCAAGCATAGAAGGATAAAAATCAGTGCAAGTTGTATAAGTGACCTTTTGTGAATTCCACTCTGGCTGGCATAGCTTTTTCATCTGATCACACACTGGACAGAGTGGGACTTTGAGACGGAGCAAGTGAATTAATTAGATGCAAATACCATCGCTATCAAAGAAGCCTTGTGATTATAGGTAGAACTTTGATAACTGAGTGCACTCCATTTCTGGAAAGAGCTGGATTTTACATACAATACCAGGTATAAGATACCAGGTACTTAGGAAATTGGTGCTGGGCCAAAGAAAAATTTGGAATAGTGTGAGGTACATGTTAGCAGTAAGCATACACTAACAGCTAGGATTTAAGACTATAATGGAAGAAATTTTTCTCTTAGACACTTAATTCCACAAAATCTAGAGATTTTCCTTAACACAAACCCTTTCTACCTGGAATGTCGGATGCTCAGTCCATAAAAATTGATAATATAAACAGAATGGTAAAGGTTTAGGTACTCAAGAGGGTATAAGTTTCTCTGCAGCAGAGACCTGATCTCCATAGGAAATTTAATGTGTGTGTATGTGTGTTCATGAATTCACGTCCATGTGTGTGCATGTGTATGTGTGCATGTATATGTGCATGTGTTTGTGCATGTTTAAGTATGTGCATGCATGTAGTCCAGAAGTTAACAATGGGCTTCTCCTTCAATTGCTCTTGACATTTTTTAAATATTATGACTTAAATTTTTATTATATTTTTTAAATGTTTATTTATTACTTCAGGTTACATCTCCATCACAATGTCCTCTTTCCGCCCCTCTCAGTCCCGCCCTCCCACCGTCTGCCCCCTATCCCTTCCATCCCACTCCTCTGGAGTAGAGTGTCCCTACATAACAGTCCCCTGCCTCTGTTTAGCAGTCATATGAGGGCTAAGAGCCTCTTCATACACTGGGGGCCTACAAGGCAGGATCACTAGGGCAAAGTGTCTCATGGACAGGAAAAAAGTCTATGTTCCTGTTCCCTTTGGTGCATTGGTTGTAGTATAGTTATTCTGTACTATATGGCTAAAATCTGATTATAAGTGAATAGATGCCATGTGCATCCTTCTGAGTCTGGGTTAGCTCACTCAGGATGAGCTTATCTAGTTTCATCCATTTGGCTATAAATTGCATGATTTCATTATTTCTGATGACTGAGTAGGATTCCATTGTGTAGCTGTACCAGTTTTTTTAATCCATTCTCTGTTGAGGGACATCTGGGTTGTTTCAGGTTTCCAGCTATTACAAATACGGCTGCTATGAGCATAGATGAGGAAACGTCCTTGTGATTTGGTGAGGAAACATTTGGGTGGATACCCAGAAGTGGTATGGCTGGGTCTTGAGGTAGAGCTATTCCAAGATTTCTAAGATATTGACAGACTGATTTCCATAGTGGTTGTACCAGCTTGCACTCCCACCAGCAATGGAGGAGTGTTCCCCTTTCTCCATACCCTCACCAGGATGTGCTGCCATTTGAGTTTTTGATCTTAGCCATTCTGACAGGTATGAGATGGAATCTCAGAGTTGTCTTGAGTCGCATTTCTCTGATGACTAAGGATGTTGAGCATTTCTTCAAGTGTCTCTCAGCCATTAGGAATTCCTCCTTTGTGAATTCTCTGTTTAGCTCTGTTCCCTATTTTTTGATTGGATTATTTGGTTTCTTGGCATTTAATTTCTTGATTTCTTTGTAAACTTTGGATATTAGCCCTCTGTCAGATGTGGGTTGGTGAAGATTTTTTCCCAATCTGTAGGCTGCCGTTTTGTTTGAATGACAGTGTCCTTTGCCTTACAGAAGCTTCTCAGTTTCATAAGGTCCCATTTATTGTTTTGGTCTTAGAGCCTGAGCTGTTGGTGTTCTGTTCAGGAAGTTGTCCCTGTGCCTATGAGTTCAAAGGTTTTCCCCACTTTCTCTTCTAATAGATTTAGTGTGTCAGGCCTTATGTTAAGGTCTTTGATCCACTTGGACTTAAGTTTTGTGCAAGGTGATAAGTATGGGTCTAATTTCATTCTTTTACATGTGGACATCCAGTTGGACCAGCACTCTTGACTTTTTTTTTCTTATTACATTCATTTACTACTTCAAGTTATATCTCCATCACAGTCCTCTCCCACCACTCCTGTCGGTCCTACCCTCCCAGCCTCTACCCCTTCTCCCCCTATCTTATTCCTCCAGTGTGGGGTGCCTCCACATATCAGCCCCCCCTTACTTCATCAGTCATATGAGGGCTAAGAGCTTCCTCTTGCACTGGGGGCCTACATGACAGCTCCACTAGGGCAAAGTGTCCCACTAACAGGTAACAAAGTCCATGTTCCTGTTCTTTCCATCTGTTGGTTGTAAGAGTTATCCTGTACTATATGTTTAAAATCCAGTTATAAGTGAGTACATGCTATGTGCATCTTTCTGGGTCTGGTTTAGCTCACTCAGGATGAGTTTTTCTAGTTCCATCCATTTGGTAGCAAATTGCATGATTTCCTTGTTTCTGATAGCTGAGTAGTATTCCATTGTGTAAATGTACCATAGGGTTTTTTTTTAAATCAATTCTTCAGATACTTGAAAGACATCTGGGTTGTTTCCAGTTTCTAGCTATTACAAATAAAGCTTTTATGAACATAGTTGAGGAGATGTCCTTGTGGTTTGGTGAGGAATCTCTTGGATATGCCCAGTAGTGGTATGGCTGGGTTTTGAGGTAGAGCTATTCCAAGTTTTGTAAGATATTACCAGACTGATTTCCATAGTGGTTGTATAAGTTTGCATTCCAATTCTTTACAGACCTTGAAAGAACAATTCTCAACTTCATATGAAAAAAACAAAAAACTCAGAACAGCTAAATCAATCCTGTACAATAATAGAAACATCTGGAGGTATACTACAAAGCAATAGTAATAAAAACAGCATGGTACTGGTATAGAAACAGAGCAGTTGATCAATGGAATCAAATTGAAGACCAGAAATAAGCCCACACACCTATGGTTACATAATTTTTGACAAAGAAGCCAAAACCGTACAATGGAAAAAGGAAAGTATGTTCAACAAATGGTGCTGGTGTAATTGGATATCAACATGGAAAAGAATGCAAATAGACCCATATTTATCACCTTGCACAAAACTTAAGTCCAAGTGGATCAAAGTCCTTAACATAAAACCGGACACACTAAATCTAATAGAAGAGAAAGTAGGAAAAAGCCTCGAATTCATTGGCATAGGTGACAACTTCCTGAACAGAAGAACACCAATAGCTCAGGCTGTAAACCAACAATCAATAAATGGGATCTCATGAAACTGATAAGCTTCTGTAAGGCAAAGGATATTGTCATTAAAACAAACTAGTGACTTTTTCGTTTTTTAAGAATTTATTTATTTTATCATTGTGTGTGTGTGTGTGTGTGTGTGTGTGTGTGTTCATGCACAAGTGCACCCAAATGCCTGCAGAGGTAAGAAGATGACATTGAATCTCTTGGGGCTGGAGTTACGGGTGGTTGTAAGCTGCCCGATGTGGGTGCTGGGAACCAAACTCAGGTCTTCTGCAAGAGCAGTAAGTACTCTTAACTACTAACTTATATCTTCAGGCCTTTTCTACCTTATTTTGAGACTCTCACTGAATATGCAGCTCACAAATTTGGCTACACTGTGTGGCTAGTAAAGTCTAAAGATCCTCCTGTCTTTGCTCCCCACAGCCCCATTAGCACAGAAGTCATGAGTCGCTATGTGCAGCTTTCGACATGGTGCTGGGAACCCAAACTCCAGGTCCTCCTGCCTGTGCAGTAAGCATTTTATTGATTGAGCCATCACCCTGGCCTCTCCAAAAGATGTTTTCACTGCTTAATCCATTGATAGATCAAAATTTGAGCACACCATTGCAAGGTAGTGGTACTGTGGAAGGTAGGGCCTGGGTAGCAAAAGGAGGTCCCTGGGCATGTGTCTTTCTTGTCTTCATGCTACTTCTTATCTTCTACAAACTGCACAACTTTGCTCTACTATCTCTGTGCCACGATAAATTGAGATCTCTGGAACCCTGAACCTGAATACGTCTTTCCACTCTTAAGTAGTCTGTCAGGCATTCTTGTCATAGTGACTAGAAAACTAATGCAGTTGGGGGATATTAGCTGTGAATTTGCATCTGTGGCCTTTATTGTATGCTAGTACATTTCTTCTATACCTAGCCTATTGAGAGCTCCCTGTCCCCGAGTTATGGATTTTAAAAGATTGTTAAATAAAATAGAATAGAAAATATTCATCTCAAAAGTTAGTGTAATTGTTGTTTTACGAATCTTTTGTGCTAGTTTTTTCTTGTGTGTGTGTGTGTGTGTGTGTGTGTATTATAGGATATATAAAAATGTGGGGGGTTTTGTATGTGTTTTGAGACAGGGTTTCTATGTGTAACAGCCTTGGCAATCCTGGAACTCTAAGGTTTCAAAAAGCCACACCATTTCCAGTTAGCTCTCTCTGCCTTTTACTAGTGGATAAGTATATAAGCTCCCAGCTACTGCTCCAGCGCCGTGCCTTCCCGTTTGCTGTCATGTTCGTGGACTCAACCTCTGTAGTTGAATTTCTTGTCCTGAACCCAAGAAGAACCTTCCCAGAAAGAATCACCAGAAGCAATTTGGTGTGCCTTCCTAGCCTCTTTTCTGTGTGTTTACAGATACCTGTTGGTGCACAAACAAAAACAGAGGGTTAAGTTTTCACATTATTGTTCGTGTTGTTTACTGAAGTTCACACTTTCACTTAATGCTTCTCCCACACTTTCATGCTAGAGTATTCATTCTCACATAATTCTATCAAACCACTGCACAATTTTACACAGTGTGGATTTAATTTTCTTCCACTTTTTTGCCATTAAATCACTGCTATGGAAAATTTTCTACATAGATGTTTTACTATAATTGAGAGCATATTTCTCTTGGGTTGATATTAAGATGTGAATTTTGAGTTAAATAGTTCATACATCTAAAATTTCAATAGATATTGCCAAATTATTTTCCAAAAAGCTGTAGCCAATTTACATTTCCATGGACTGTTTCCTGACATTTGTATATTAATCATGAATACTTAACATTTGCAAATCTAATTGTAAATTTTGCATTTTTGTTGCATTCGTTTGATTAATACTGACAGCATCTTCTTATACTTATGGAGTGGAAAGTTTTGGTTAAATACTTGTTTTATCTTTGCCCGCTTTTAAATTGCGATATTTTTTTCTTACTGATTTTTAGGCGCTGTCCCAGTTAGCTTTCTTCCAGTTTTTAAAAAGTCTTCCACAAAGAACTTTCTAGTATATGAAAGTTTGATGTTTTTATAGACAAGTGGTTAGTACCCAGCCACCAGGTCTGATGAAAATATTCCATTTTAAGATTATACTTAAAATATCTTGTGTTTTCTTAGGATGCGTTTACAGTTTTGTTTATACATTCAAGTCTTTGAACTATTTTTTTTGAAACACAAGACACAGCAATCTAATTGTGTTTCCAAATGGGCAGCCAAGTGTCCCAATCCTATCTGATCACATCAGAAGCTAGTGATCTCTTCTGCTTTTTTGCTGAATATATTGTGTTTGTTTCATGTTCTTCATTTCTTTATTCTCTTTCCCTTCTTTCTCCCCAGTTTGTCCTTCCTTCTCTCTGTCCCTCCTCCCTTCCTTCCCAGACTCTCACTGTGAAACCCAGGTTGACTTTGGTTTAGACCTCCTGCCTTAGCCTCCCGAGAGGTACCGCCTGCTTTAATAAGCAGAGACATAGCTTTGAAATTCTGTATAGCAAACAGTGCTCCACTGCTTCTTCTCAAATGTATTCTTATACACTTTCTCTTCTGGGTGAACTCCATAAAAGATCGTGCGTTCTGTGAAGATTCATGTTTATGTTTTGATGAAGGTTGTATGGAACAGAGTAACTAAATGGCTTTGTGGTGTGCAGTTTTCCCACTCAGAAGTTTGATATGTTTCTTCATTTACTTAGGACTTTTTCAGATAGGCTTTAGCACAAAACAACATATTTTCATTTTCATGTATTTGTTTTTTTTATTACATGGGTTTTTATTTATTTATTTTTTTCCTTTATTTTTTATTTCTTCAAGTTACATCTCAATCGCAGTCCCCTCCCTATTCCCCCTCCAGTCCCACCCTCCCACTCTCAACCCCCCCATCCTCTTCCCTTTTTTTTTCTTTTAAGTTTAAGGTATATCTTATTTCCCCCTACAGTTTCCCCTTTCAGTCCAACAAATGGCTCTTTCTCTTATAATAACAAATACAATACAGTACAACAGAGGTAATTAGGCCACAGTTATGAGGGTTATATGGCTTAACGTACATTCCCAATGACCAGTCCATACGTATTTGGTACTTGACTTTAACATTCTACCATCTAAACCTCTCCATGAGTTTAAAGGTCTATATCTGACTCAACATTCATACTAACTTGCAACACAATTTTAAAAGTATCTTCTTAGATCCAGAACACCCTCTTGATTCCTAAACAACTCAAAATTTAACTATGAGACTCTAGCTATCTGTTCTTCAACCACCTCAGAGAACTGAGAGGGATAAATATATCTGATTTTATAGGAAGTATAGGGCCTGCAGCTTCCCAAACTAAGAAATGACATACCTGTGGCTGCCTGGACAGTTCCCATTTTCTCTCCATACATTACAGCATCCATCTTCAGTTATTTGGCCCCATTTCTCTGACAGACAATGATTGTAGAGCAGGGGTTATGAAGGACTTACCTACCCTGTCTTGGCAGAGCTGGTCTGTCGACTTACCTGCTTCCAGGTTTTGTCCTTTTTGGACAGCATTCTGTCTACAGTTGGGGCAAGGGGCTTTTCCTACCAAGAGATAGGCTTGCGACTAATTCAATCATCTCCCACTTATTTGTAATAGCTAGAAACTGGAAACAACCCAGATGTCCCTCAACCGAAGAATGGGTCAAAAAACTGTGGTACATCTATACAATGGAATATTATTCAGCTATCAGAAACAATGAAATTATGCAATTTACAGCCAAATGGATGGAACTAGAAAATCTCATCCTGAGTGAGCTAACCCAGACTCAGAAGGACACATATGGCATCTATTCACTTATAGTAGGATTTTAGCTATATAGTAGAAGGTATCGATACTACAACTAACACACCAAAGGGAACTTGGACATAGACTTCTTATTTTTAATTTTTATTCTTTATCTATTTTTTATATATTAGTTATATTTTTTCTATTTTTTAGTCTTTTTTATCTATTGTATGCTTATTGGTTTGTTTGTTTAGTAGTTCTCTCTCCCGGGCAACGAGACACTTTTCACTGATGGTACTGCTTCGTAGATCCCCAATGAATGAAGAGGCTCTTGGCCCTCATATGACCTCTCAACTGAGATGAGGGACTGTTATATAAGGACACCCCACCCCAGAGAAATGGGATGGAAGGGTTAGGAGGTAAAGAAAAAAAATGAAATGCGATGTTTCGGCCTTTTACTACTAATTGTCATAAACTGTTTAGGATAATTAAGAAATGCAAACTAATGGTTATGCAAACCAGTCATTCTGTTAGGTACTATGACAGCCTATTATAGTTACTTGCTAAGCTAATCAGAAATAAACCTGCTAAGAGACAAGCAACATCTGCTTACCCTAATATAAGAGATAGATAGGGCCTCTTCCAAAACCTCAAGAGATCTGCAGAATATGGCATTCAAAGATGTTTTCGTAACTTTAGATTTTTTTTATATCAAGACATATCAACTCCTGACAGCACCCCCTATTCTCCTCCAAGTAGAAGATGAGCATCGAAGAATTTTCATGTATTTGTATTTCTTTAGAACAGAAAAAAAATACACACAAAATTTATTACATGGCTGAAACTTGGCAATATTAGACCAAAAAGGAGACAAAATAAATGACCCTTTAGCAGAGATTAAAGGCATATAATAACTTGGGCTTTTGGGGTATAGAGAGGTGACTCTTCTGTTGGGAGGTTGGCATATGTACACAGCCAGTCATCATAAGCAGAAATCTCCCAGGTATCAGCCACCTGCAATGATCTTTGCCTGGGGCCCCAATCTCTTTTACTGGAAAGGTCTCTCTGCCATAACATTCTGTAACATTCACCCTGGGAATCATCCAAATCTGAGCCAACTACCCAAAGCACAGGAGGCTGCTATTTCCAAAGATTTGTTTATTTGTGTGTGTGTGTATGTGTATGTGTGGACATGTGTGCGTGTGCATGAGTATGTGTGTGCAAAACTGCAACCTTGTTAACAATGATATAATTGTTGCCTAATTGTTCTTATTGTTTTGTATTGTATTTATTGTTATAAGAAAAAGCCTTTTATTGGACTAAAAGGGTGGATGTTGAGGGAGAAAAATACACCTTAAATAAAAAATAAAGTGATTTATTAATTCCTTGAGAATTCATACACACATATACAATATGTTTTGATCAGGTTCACTCCCCCAACTCCTCCAGGATCTACTCTTCATATTTCAACCCCTCACTAAACTTTATGTTCTCTGCCCCCCCCTTTTTTTTAACAGCTCACTGAGTCAGATTTGTGATGGTGTATATGCTGGATGTGGGGATATGCGCTGGAGTGACGTTGACCTGCCAGAGACCATACCCTTATGGAGAATTAAATTTTCTCCTCCTACTAGTTATCAGTTGTTAATAGTTCCTTTGCCAGGGGTGGGAGCTCATGTGTCCCCTCTCCCTTCCATGTGGGAATGTTGGCTGTCTTCAACATGTGCAGGTCTGATACAGGCAACCACAGCTGTTGTAAGCTCATGAGTGCGGTGGTCTTGTCATGTTCAAGGGACACTGTTGTGCCTCAGTCCTCAGTCTTATAATCTGTCTTCCTCCTCTTCCTTGATGGTCTCTGAGTATTGGGGAGGAGGGTGGGAGACGTACTACTATCTATGTTTGAGCGCTCCGCAGACACATATTTTTGTGTTTTGCCCAATTGTGTGTATTTGTGTTACTGACACCTATTGCACAAAGAAGCTTCTCCAGCGAGAACTGAGAGCTGCACTAATCTATGGGTGAAGATATATGTGCTTAGAGACCATTTTGATACTACGTCCATTTAGTAAAACAACAGTAGTAGGTTTACCCCTAGGCCCTGTGAGCTCTGCAGCCATGGATTCTTGGTCGGGTTTGTAATACTGGGGCATGCAGTTCCTCCTGTGGAGTGGGCCTTAAATGCAATCTCAAAGCAGTTGGTTATCCCATAATGTTTATGCTACTGTTGCACCCCTGGAGATATCTTGCCAGGATAGTTGTATAAATTTCAGGGTTCACAGCTAAGCAAGGCTAAGTTCATGATAAATTTCTTCCCAGCTAACAGGGAGGGAGCTTCTCAGTCAGAACCAACTTGATTTCTTCATGTCCTGTGGCCAAAGAGTGTGGATGTGTTCTGCCATAAGGTGTTGTCATTGAGTTTTAGTAGGCACCCAAAAGCAGTGGCCTCTGCTGTTTTTGGAGTTTCTGAGATCATCCTGACCAGCAATCTTCTAAACATTCTGCATATGGCTCTTTATTTGGGAACTTGGGGCTGTGTGTGTGTGTGTGTGTGTGTGTGTGTGTGTGTGTGTGTGTGTGTGAAGTTTATAAAATAGTAGATTTTCATATGGCCTTTTTCAAATATCTTGTGTTAATTATTCTCCCCCAACTCCTCTGCTCCTATCCCTTCCCCTACTTAAACTTCTGTTCTGTTTTTCCTTTTCCCCTTTCATACCATCTTTGTTCTACTATACCCCCTCCCGACTTCTTAACATTCCTCCCCCCCAGTGGCTCCTTTCTAGTTTCTGACTTCTACAGGTACCCTAGGTTAAACACACAAATCTAAAGATTTGCCACTACAATCTACACATGAGTGAGAACATGTGGCATTTTCATTCTGGGTCTGGGTGATCTGAAGTTCTTATTCAACATCATAGCATTTTCTAATCTCCACTCTCTCAGCTGATACTTTTAGTATCTTATAACAGGAATCCTTCTCTACTCTGAGACCACAAGCACCAACTTTTTTGTGGATTTTTAAAGTGTTATTAAGGGTTTTTTTTTTCCCTATTCACTGGTATCTTTTACATACCTGTTGTTGAATCTTCTATATGATGTGATGGAGATACAATTTAATTTTTTATCATTTGGAATCCTGTGTATTTACTTATAACCTATGTGTCTTAATGGATTTTCCATGGTCCCTGTCTCAAGAACAGCTGTTCACATGTGAATGTATGCTATCTGAACCCGCACAGTTATTCTTTTGATTATACCTGTACAGGAATAATAATAATAATGTATTATAACAATACATCTTATTTGCTCCAGCTTTATAATAGGTCCACATCTCCCAAAGCATGTTCTTGACCAATTCATTTTAACATTCACAAATGAATTCTAAATTTTATCATTTTTTTTCTGTACCTACTGAGGCATTCACCATAGTTTACTCTCTTTATGTAGTAATTTCTATCAGCTGACTTTTTTTTTTTTTACAACTTTCTGTTGTAGGTGATGCAACTTTGCTTCACGCTGATAGCTCTGGTGTTTGAGCCCATCAATGAAGGAACATGACTGGGTTGAGGCCACTATCAGCAGACTAGACATTGCATGTGCTTCTCAAGGCAGGGCAGCAGCTTTATCAGGAAGTGAGTTTGGACCCAGTACTATGTTCTAACCCATCAGCCCAGTACAACATTAAGCTGTAGTTTTGTTCATTTGTTGTTTTCTTAAAACTGTGTTTTACAATGTATAGTTCATGCTGGCTTAGAACTTGGTGTGTGGTCCAGGCTGGTCTTGAACTTGAAATCTTCTTCATATGTCAGGAAGCATCCTTTGATCTTACATTTGGAGGTGTACTATTTTACAGTCTCAATTTTGAGAAGGGAGATTTCTAATATGCCTCCCACTTGGGTGACTCTTAGGCTCTGTCTTTTTTTATTAATTAAATATGTTCTTTGACATTTTCATACATGTATAAAATACATTTTAATTATGCTCACCTCCCACCCCTATTAATTCCTCATTACAAATACCTTTCCCACATTCTTGTCTTTTGCTTTTTTTTTTTTTTTGATGGCACACTGTTTAAACTAGGTCCTCTGTGTAACCATGAGTTGTAGCTATCCATTCTTGGTGGGCTCACGGGTAGGTATTCAGTCAAAGAAAAAGACTTCCAGAATCTTCCAGTAGCCAATAGTTGAGCTTGGAGGATGGAGTTCCATGAGCCCATCTACTGTCTATTCTGAAGGTACTGCAGCTGTCTGTGTCCAGGATTTCAATAGTTGTACCACACTTGCCCAGCAGATGCCATCATGCAGCCCGTCTCCCTACCTTCTGTCTCCTACAGTCTTTCTGTTCAGCCTTCCATGATGTTCCCCAAGCCTTTGAGGGGTGGTGTAAATGTCTTGTTGAAGGCTGAGAACCTTACTATCATCTATTCTCAGCATGTTGAGCAGCCACGAGGCTCTGCATTCACCCCTATCCATTGCAAAGAACTTCTCTCATGAAGTCTGACAGGAGCCTTTGTCTATGGGCATAAATAGACATTTAGAAGGCAGTTCCATGTTATATCAATTTAACTAAAGAATAATATTAAGTTTCTCACTAGGGCTGATGACTTCCCCAGCCATATGTTTTGACAGGCCAGCTTCTGTGGAATAGTCTTCAAATGTAGTCAGACAGTAGTTGTTTTCCCCATAACTATTTGTCATTATAGCACAAGTGGGTACATCTTGCTTAGGAGGTTGACACTGAAGTTTATGGGGTTCACTGAGTGGGGCTGTTGAAGGCTTTTCTTCTGCTGCATAGCCCCGTCTGGATGTGCAAGCTAGCCCCAGGAAGGAAGCTTTCAATTCAGTTCCAGTTTGTTTTCCCTATATTTTATAACCAAGGTGTATAGTGTCTTCAGCAAGAGGGTCTTATCTAGTTCTGGTGGGCAACCACTACCTTGTGGCTTGCTAAGGCTGGGAGAATCAAAAGCAGAGCCACCCTCCCTCTTGGAGAAGGTGGCTTCCTTTCTCTGGTTAGCTCTATGATTCTTAAATTCCTTGAATTTCTATTTCTACTTCCCTTTGGGGATTATTTTCAAAGCATCTTTTAGAAACCTCATATCAATGTGATCTCTTCCTTTGCCATTCTGAATCTTTTAAACCTTTATTAAAGCTCCTGTCTTTGGCTTGCCATTCTTGCATTTATAGACTCTTGTAAATATGTTTCTCTCCAAATGCCAAAATGATTGAACTAAAGGCACAAGAAAACACCAGAAAAAATATAACAAACCCCTTATATACTTAAAGGAATGCAATTGATTGACTTGAATATACAGTTGGCCTTTCTTATTCCTAGGTTTGGATCACAAATACAGTCATGCCTATAACACAACCGAACATGTGCAGACATTTTTCTTGTCACCATTCCCTAAATAATTCAGTACAGTAACTGTTTATCTGGTATTTATGTTGTTGTAAATCTAGCTTACTAGCAATCTAAAAGGAATGGAGATGTAGTTCAATGGTACAATACTTGCCTAGTATATACAAAGGCATTTGATCTTTAGCATTGCAAACACAAGAAGCAATATAAAGTGTGGGTCTCCCCTTTTCTTGGAGACTGTTGGTCACCAGTCCATGATTGAGGGGGCAGAGGCAGGAGGAGGGCAGGGCTCAGTATCGAGTATGATGGATTAACAATCTGGGATCAACTTCAGTGGGGCAGCTCAACTTTATTCTGGGTGAACAAGGGTTCTATAGAACTTTGGAGAGTGGGTGAGGGTTCCCCGGGGTGAGTGTACATCATTGGTTGAGGGTTTAAGGTACTGGAATGCCTCATTTGCATGGAGAGGCATTGCAGGAATCCCAGGTGCTTGCTGAGCAGGTTCTTATCAGGAGGAAGGAAGTTGAACATGTAATTTCCCTAAGGAGTGACAGTTCTCAGATAGGGGCTGTGGGGATTTGGGCTTCCCAGGCAGAGATGATGGAGCCCAGCTGAGAAAAGGAGTCCTCCATTTCACATGGAATCATGAAGAACTGCGACCTTAGCAGTAGGGTTTCCCAACTGCTAAGATGATTTAAAATATACAGGAGAATATGCATAGATCCTAGGCAAATATTACTCCAATCATTGTGTTATGCTATTATACACATGCTTGATATCTGCAGGTTTTGGTGTCTGTGGAAGGAAAGAGTGTCCTTTAACCAGCCTCTATAGAGTCCAAAGGATGATATTTAATGTTCTTTTTCAGTGGTTTTGTGTGTGCAGATATGTACAGCGATCATAAAAGCATTTGGGGAAATTATTTGACTTGCATGTAGTTTGTATTTGGAAGGTTTGTGTTATATGGAAGAAAGAAAATTGTTATTCAGCAAGTAGATAAAAAGAAAGAAGAAATGACTGATTTGTTATTGTTAGCCTTGTGCATTAGTCTTTGTAAATGGAACTAAGTTAAAATTTGCAGGATAATTATTATGAAGGAGAATTAGAAGAACTCTTCTTAGATATAATTAAGCATGAGCTAAATGCAGACTACATAGTTTGAAGTCACCCAAGAGTAACTTAAATTTAACATGACAATTTTTCAAAATATTATTTTCTTATGTGAGGACCTCAAACTAAATGTGATCATTTTTCTAATATCATGTCTTTTCATTTCTGCTCCTTGCCAGGTCTTTTGTGTTTTCAAAGCCTTTGCTTTCATGTGAGACATCAGCAGTCTTGCGGTGATGCCTTGCTCCGGTGGCTCTGCCTCTTTATACTCGACCATCAGGCATGAGGCACCTTGCTTTCACAAAGCACTTTTTACTTCTTCAAAGCCTATTTACATCTTTCATGCTTACAACTCTGTGAAGTAGGAAGCATGGCTTTATCTCACCATCTTTTACAGAGGAGAACAATTAGCCCCTGGGAGGTTAAATGCTGCGTTTAATGGCCACACAGTGTTTCCCTGTCAGCCCACACTGATTTCTTTGCCTGAGTGAAGTTATGTGGGCACATGAGTTCTGGAACAAAAACAGAGGCTCTTGATACACCTATGTGATGACTCACTTGGCAGTGTGTGCAGAGGGCAGTGGGAGTACTCGGACACACACAGAAAGTTTTTGTGTGAGTTTGTGGATTTTTATCACCTTTGAATCCTAGGGATGAGCCGGTTTCCATAACATCTTCTCACTGTCACATTAAGAGCTTCTCAGTTTTCAAATGAATTGATGACTTTTTCATTTAGTTTATTGCTAAATGCTTCATATTTTTGAGAGAGATATGTGTGTGTGTGTCCATGCAGATGGAGACCAGACGACAACCTGGGGTGTCATCCCCAGTAGGGCTGTCCTCCTCCTTTGAACCGGGGGTCCTCATTGGCATGGAGGTCATCAATTAGACTAGATTGGCTGGTCATTAAAAACCAGGGATCCGGAGCTGGGCGGTGGTGGCGCACGCCTTTAATCCCAGCACTTGGGAGGCAGAGGCAGGCGAATCTTTGTGAGTTCGAGGCCAGCCTGGTCTACAAAGCGAGTCCAGGACAGCCAGAGCTGTTAACAGAGAAACCCTGTCTCTAAAAACCAAAAAAAAAAAAAAAAAACCAGGGATCCTCCTGTCTCTGCCTCCCTAGTGCTGGGATTACAAGTGTGTGCCACCATGCAGAGCGTCTTTATGTAGATTATGGGTACCAATTCAGGCCATTGTACTATACTGATTGAGCATTCAATCCCTGCAGCCCCTCTTTCTTACTACTTTATTGCCAGCTGTAAAACAACATTTAGATATGAATGTTTTATTTTTTTTAAATTATTTTTTAAGGCTATACTGTAATTGTATCATTCCTCCTTCCCTTCCCTTTCTCCAAACCCTCCTTGCTCTTCTTCTAATTCATGGCCTCCTTTCTCATTAATTGTTGTTACATACATATGTATAATACATATATGTTCCTAAATGCATAAATACAGTCTGCTTGGTCTATAGTTCATTATTTATACATATATTTTTCAGGGTGGACCATTCGGTATTGAATAACCAAGTGGTGTGCTCTTCCCTAGGGAAGAATATTTCTCCCATTCTCAGCCTTCTTTAATTGACTATAGGGTTGAGGACTCTTGGTCTTTTGCTCATCCACGTTAGCGTGTCTCTTGTCATTGTTCAACTCATGGTTAAGGAGCCATGTTGGTGAGATTTCTAAGGTATAGCTCCTGATATTCCTAGGAGACACAATCTCACAAAAGACTCTCCTTTCTTCTGTCTCTAAAATCTTTCTGCTCTCTCTCCCTTCCATAATGATTCCTGAGCCTTAGGTGTGGGAATTGTATTGTAGATGTATCCATTGGGACTGGGAGCCACAGTTGTGCATTTTGAATGCTTCTGGTTTTCTGTAATGGTCTTTGTGTGTTGCAAAGAGCAGTTCTCTTGGTGAAGGGTGAGGACTTCACTTGTCTGTCGGTATAAGGACAACTATTTAGAATGTGGTTAGGGATTATGCTGGCTTAGTAAAGTGGTAGTTGTGGTTTCTCCTCCAAGATCCATGGCTTCACTAGGCCTGGGGGGTCGGCTGGGGTTGCAGCATCAGACATGTTCTCCCCCTTGTTGAGAGTGTCTTAGTCCAATTAGAGAGCTGTTGGTTACTGTCAAGGTATTGTGCCACAACTGTACCCTTAAGGTTTTTGTGCCATGCTAGTCATTGATGTGTTTCATAGGCACCAAAGCTGAGTAGGACTGTTGATTGTTTCCCACCTTTGAGAGCTTGCATGACGTTTTTTTGGAACAATGAAAGTTAGTCATCACAGGAGGAGACTTTCAGGTTAGTCAAAACTCAGGGCTTCTGGGCTTTGTCTGAAGTACCATGGTACTTCAGAAATAGGGACTTACCTTTCCACCTCGGGACGCAACCAAAGGCAGTAACCGTGGTCTGTAATGTTTTGTGAGTGCTCTTGGACAACCTAAACATTTTAGTTTCAAAATTAAATTTTGGTGTTTTCAGCAAAAACCCTGAGGCTGACTAAACTTTTGCCAGTAGTAAATGTTTCTCTAGCTGAGAAGTAGGATGTCTTGTCACTGAATTCATGAGTTATCAGAATGGATATGATGGTTTTTCAAATATAAAAATTTAAAAATACTATTTTATTGATTATCATATAAATTTTGCAAAAGGTGAGATTTTTAAAATCATGTTTTGTCAGTTTTATTATTTTTATTTATTTTAACCTTTATATTATAATATTTTGTCAAATTTTGTTCATAGTTGTATCCTTTAAATCTATTACATGACTTAGTTTTGCATGAAAGAATTAATAACCTGTAATGTTCTCTGTAAATAAAGGCTTTGATTCCAAAATCAGACTTTGACTAATGAATTTCTTTTAGTCTATGATAAGAATGGTTGGGCTGGAGAGATGGCTCAGAGGTTAAGAGCACTGACTGTTCTTCCAGGGTCCTAAGTTCAATTCCCAGCAACCACATGGTAACTCACAACCATCTATAGTGAAATTTGGTGCCCTCTTCTGGCATGCAGGCATACCTGCAGACAGAACACTGTATATATATAAAAAAATATCTTAAAAAAAAAAGAATTATCATTTTCTCTAGAGCATATAACCTTTTCCCCTCCCTTCCCACAATTAACTGAGGACAGCAGTCTAGAATATTCATTTTGCATGTGATGTTTTCCTCAGTGCTTTATGTATGTGCACGTGTACTCAAGAGATTCACTTAAAATGATTCCTGGCTTTAGTTGTTGTTGGTTTTCTTTTAAGATTTGTGCATTTATTTTATGTTTACCAGAGTTTTACCTGAATCTAAGTAAGTGTATCATGTGTGTTTCTGTTGCCTGCAGAGGCCAGAAGAGGGCCTCTCCTGGAAGAGGAATTACACATCCAGGAACTGGAATTACAGCCAATCATGAGCCACTATGTAGGTGCTGGAAACTGAATGCGAATCCTCTGCAAGAGCAGCAAGTGCTTTCAACCACTAAGCCATCTTTTCAGGTCCCTGACTTTAGGTTTTATAGAAGAAAAATAGCAAGGTAAGGTCACCAGCTGGCCAGCAGAGAGCTGGTGAGGACTATTGTGTTGGAACTTAGTATCCAAGTCTACCAAGGAAATTTGGATAGGCTGCAATCATTGACAGCCATGTACCTGAATGCTAAGGCTGTATTTATGTATCTTGGTGCAGCAGAGGTATTGAAGAAACTGAATTTCTAGGTACCCTTTTGCTGTCTTTGATTCAAGTACCTTGGATAAATAAACAAAATCACTCTAAAATTCACGTAACTCATAAATTGGAGATAATAGTAATGTTTTTCAGAGTCATTCTGTACATCAATTTCCTGTTGCAAAGTAACAAACAACCTCAAAACTTGATACAACAGCTCATTTGCTCACAATTTGGATGGAGTTGAGCTGGGCAGTTCTGTATTTTGCTCCCCCCCGCACCCCCGGGGCCACATCCTTGCAGATACTCTAGTCTGGAGTTTTTTCCTGGAGTGAGATTAATCCAAGATGGCCTCACTTTTGTAGAGCTGGCAGCTGGACTCTCAGTAGAACGTCTCACATCTCTCTGTGGCTTCAGCATCGTAGCTAGCTTTCTTCCATGGTGTCCTGGTTATGCTTAATTGTCAACTTGATATGACCTAGCATCACCTGAGAGGAGAAGCTTCCATTGAGGTGTTGCCTGGGTCAGGCTGGTCTGTGGGCATGTGTGTCAGGGATTGGCTACATTATTCATTGATGTAGGAGAGCACAGCCTTGGGCAGGAGGTATAAATAAGCCTGGGCGGTATAAGTAAGATAACTAAGAATGAGCCAGCAAGCTGACAATCCTCAATGATGGATTGTGACCTAGGAGTG
This sequence comes from Lophiomys imhausi, assembly GCA_907164525.1. Classification (NCBI taxonomy): domain Eukaryota; kingdom Metazoa; phylum Chordata; class Mammalia; order Rodentia; family Muridae; genus Lophiomys; species Lophiomys imhausi. The sequence goes on from CAJQZJ010033939.1 coordinate 1,351,222, forward strand.
TAAGATGAAATAAACCCTTTCCTCCCCTAAGCTGCTGTTGGCCATAATATCTTTTCACAGCATCAGAAAGCAAACTAGAAAACATGGTAAATAACGATAACAGCAAGAAGGTAAGCTCCAGTGTACAAGAGCTTGCCACGCCTTCTCTTGTGTCACATCTGCTGCCTTGAGAACCAAAGCAAGTCACATGGCCAAGTCCAAGGTCAATGAGAAGGAAACTATTAGGTAGCGCACATTTGGTTTATGTGGGATCATTAGGGTGAAAATATGCACAATTTGTCAGTGTAGTCTGACAATGTGTGGGAAATTGCTCTTCAAGTATTACATAAATTTTTTGTGGCATGAATGCATATATGGATGGGATGGGAGTAAAGGGACCCAGAGCCTGAGAAAACCATTACACATTGAATTTTATAGTCCTAAAAAGAATTATTTAATTTATTCCTGAATTTAGTTATTAAACTAAAAATACTTGGCTCTGGTTGGCTCCATGGAAGCTCTAGTGTTGTGTACTAGAACTGAGTGCTGTGATCACTTGAGAGCGGAAAGCCCTGAGCCAGAAGGTGTGAAACTCAGTAACTCAGCTAAGAGTAGCTAAGGCTTGGTACATCAAGAGTTTATCGACCTATGTAGTGTCGTGGTCACTGATCGGTGTCAGGAGATAGGTTCCATGTGAAATTAATTCATAAGTTAAAGGACATGGTTAATGTCAGACTGCTTTTCAGATATCCGGACTGTGGAGAGAGATTCTGCAGTTGGCAAGCTGCCTGCGGCCCAGCCAGTGAGAACAAGTGCTATCATGGAAAGAGATTGAGGTCAGTGCAAGGATCCAAGGGAGAAACCAACACCATGCATGAGATAACCACACAAACATGACAGGGAGAACAGTTCGAATTTGGACTGAAACTCAGGCAAGCTAGACAAGTGCTTACAATTTACCCTCTCAACTGTCCTTAAAGATGGTCCTAAAGGGGCCCTAGGAAGCAGGGGGAGGGTTGCAGAAGCTCAGCAGCCATGCTAACAGATTGCACCTCAGGTTTTGAACGCAGCCCTGCCATAGAGACAGAGCTGTTCAACTTGCTAAGTTAGGAACACAGTTGACTGAGGTGCCAGCTGTAGGTCTCAGTATGGACAGTGAGATATCTGGAAGATGATTTCAAATGCCCAGTGGGACAATGGTTCTCTAATGTCACTAAGTGCAGGAATACCCATCGCTGACCTTACCACAGAGATTGTGAGTTTGGCACATTGGGCACATTTGGCACAGTGCCCAGGATTTGCATGTTTAGCAAACAGCTTGATGCTGCTGATGTAGCGTGTGCTGCCTCGTCTACCACACACGCGCCTATATAAATTTAAAGTGACTAAAGTTAGAATTTAGCTTCTTGTCCCAGGTTTCTTTCCATGGCTGTGATCAAAAACCACTTGGAGAGGAGAAAAGAGGTTATTTTACCTTACAGGTTATAGTCTATCATCAAAGGAAGCTAAAGCAGGAACTCAAGGCAGGAGCTTGAAGCAGAGACCAATGGAGGAGCACTGCTTTCTGCTTTGTTACTTCTGACTTGTTCAACTACCTTTCTTTTTCTTTTCTTTTTTCTTTCTTTCTTTTTTTTACATTTATTTATTACTTCAAGTTACATCTCCATCACAGCCCCCCTCCCTCCACCTTTCTCAGTCCCACCCTCCTACCCTCTACACTCTCTCCCATCTATCCTACTCCTCCAGTGTGAGATGCCCCCACATCTCAGCCCCCCTTCAGTTCATCAGTAATATGAGGGCTAAAAGCTTGCTCTTGCACTGGGGGCTGACATGGTAGCTCTACTAGGGCAAAGTGTTCCACTAACAAGTAACAAAGTCTATGTTCCTGTTCCTTTCAGTCTGTTGGTTGTAGGATAGTTATCCTGTACTATATGGCTAAAATCCAGTTATAAGTAAATACATACCATGTGCGTCTTTCTGGGTCTGGGTTAGCTCACTCAGGATGAGCTTTGGCAGCAAATTGCATGATTTTCCTGTTTCTGATAGCTGAGTAGTATTCCATTGTGTAAATGTACCATAGTTTTAAAAATCCATTCTTCAGTTGAGGGACATCTGGGTTGTTTCCAGTTTCTAGCTATTACAAATAAAGCTGCTATAAACATAGTTGAGGATATATTCTTGTGGTTTGGTGAGGAATCTTCTGGATGTATGCCCAGGAGTGGAATGGCTGGGTCTTGAGGTAGAGGTATTCCAGGTTTTCTAAGATATCACCAGACTGATTTCCATAGTGGTTGTACAAGCTTGCCCTCCCACCAGCAATGGAGGAGTGTTCCCCTTTCTCCACAACCTCGCCAGCATGTGCTGTCATTTGAGTTTTTGATCTTAGCCATTCTGACAGGAGAGATGGAATCTCAGAGTCATCTTGAGTTGCATTTCTCTAATGATTAAGGATATTGGACATTTTTCAAGTGTCTCTCAGCCATTAGAGATTCCTCCTTTGTGAATTCTTGGTTTAGCTCTGTACCACATTTTTTTGATTGGAATATTTGGTCTCAGTGTTTATTTTTTGAGTTCTATACAAATTTTTTGTATCAACCCTCTATCAGATGTGGGGTTGGTAAAGATCTTTTCCCAATCTGTAGGTTGTCATAACTTTCTTATGGCCACCTGCCTAGAGATGGCAACATCCACAGTGGGTTGAACCCTCCTATGTTAATTAACAACTAATAAAATGGCTCTCAGACATGATTACTGAACAATCTGTTCTAGGCAATTCTTCAGTTTAGGTTCCCTGTTCCTAGGTGACTCTGGGTTGTATCAAGGTGACAGCTGAAGCTAACTATGAGACCTGTCTGTGTTAGTTTCTTTTCTTATTACAAAATATGTGACAGAAACTGCTTAAGGGGAATGAAGTTTATTTTTGGACCAGAATTTCAGAGGGTGCCATATGTCATGCTGAGGAAGCCATGGAATTGTGGTTAATACACAAGTACGGTGGTTTCGATCTGAAATATCCCCTACAGGCTCATATGTTTAAACATCTTGACCCTAGATGGCAGCATTGTTTAGGGAGATTAGAGAAATCAACTGGTCTTTGAAGTTTATATCTCAGTTCTGCTTCTGGTTCCATTCTCCTCTCTTTCCTGATCCATCAAAATGTAATCAAACTATACCTGAAGCTACTCAGCACAGTCAGTGGTTCAGAACCATGGACAACGGTATCCACAGCTGTCCCTTCCCTCTAGGAGTTTAGTTATAACCTAGTGCAGAAGGCTAAGCTGCTGAGGAAACAAACAAGACAAGCAAACAATAACCCCACTGTGTGGCCAAGGAATGGACTCAAGGCAGCAAGATGTATCCACACGAGACTTTCCATAATCTCATAGTTCAATTGTATTGACTTTGGTCTCTGCTCAAATCAGCTATTCTTGGAGAGAAGTAAGGGAAAGGGAACTTTGAACCATGTAGAATGAGTCATTAACAGATACCACATCTATTGATGTAGGGCTCTGAGGTAAGAGAGACACATAGCAAGAGAGCCTTTTGTAAAGTTCAGTGTCTCCATCTAAATAGGTTCCAGTTGAGCTGTGCAAATCCAGCATCCAGGAAAGCTTGGGGGTTTCCAAGGATCTATAAATAGAATTGCAAGAAATTATCTGGAACATAACAGCATGTTGTGTCAGTCTCTGTGTGCTGGATTAGAGATGTGAGCCACTCTGCTGGGCACTCTTTCCTTTCTTCAGTTGTGAGAACTGCAGTTTCTACAGGCAACTGTTGCTACTGACTGCATAGAAGTGAGTTTTTCAAAGCACTGATTTCAAAATTCCAATTGTAATCTGCTGGTTGTAGGTGGTCACATCATTTTCCAAATATATAAAATTTCCATAGGATTCTGGAGGTTAAAGCAGAACTGGTAAAAATCAGTTTTAAAAGCACCCCTTTATGAAGAAATAGAGTGCTAGTATTTGGAGGACATTGTAAACTGTCTTATCCATGCTATGTTAAAGTTGTTATATGCCACAGACTCTTTTTTGCAACTGTATATGTGTGTGGGTGCATACACATGTTTACATACATGTGAGAACACATGTATGTTCAGTTGCATGAGTACTGTATGTGTATGTGTGGAGGACTGAGTTTTGCTCAGTTGCTTTCCACATTATTCACTGAGAGGGAGAATCTCCTCATTGAACCCAGAGATCATGTTCTATGGTTAGTCTAGCTAGCCAGGTTGTTCTAAGGATCCACTGTCTCTGCCTCTGAGCACTGGAATTACAAGAAGTCCACATGCTCACCTGGCATTTAGATGGGTGCTGGCGACCCAAAGTCTGCTCCTCATGCTTGTACAGCAGATGATCTATCCACAGAGCCATTGGCCCAACCACATAAACTATATTTTAACTGGCAGTTATGCACAATAATGCAGAAGCGATGAAAGATCAGGGTTCAAATACCTGCCAGGTCATTTTCTGGGAATGTGGTATTGATCAAGGTTCAGTTTCTGTAAGTCTCAATACCCTAATGCAAAAGTGGGGATAATAGTGGTTTTGTACGGACATAGTAAGGATCAGAGACTCAATGCTTGGCCCTCAAATGGTACAACTGATTTTACATTATATTTACCTTTGGCTAGGAATGATTCTAAAAGTACCCTTTATGAAGAAAACTATGCTAATCTAATATTAAAGTCAAATGATAGTGAGTATTAGTGTGAGACCTGTTAAAAATAAATAAAAGTAAAGATAAAGTCACATCATATTACCTTGATTTCATTATTTACCTTGAAGATAATTATTTTAAGAATATATAATAAAAGATTATATGACAATGGAATGGATTACTTTCAAAATTAGAAAGAAACCAGGCACAGTGGCATGTGCCTGTTATCCAAACCACTTGATGAAACGAGGCAGGAATACCACTTGAGCTCAGGAGTTTGAGACCAGCCCAGAAAACGGAGCAACATCTTGTCTTCAAAAACTTAGAAAGCATCTCTGTCATTAAAAAAAAAAAAATAGCTTTGGGCTGGAGAGATGGCTCATCAGTTAAGAGCACTGGCTGCTCTTACAGAGGACCTGGGTTCAATCCTGACACCAACATGGCAGTTCACAGCTGTCTGTAATTGCTGGCGTGGTGGTACACACCTTTAATCCCAGCACTCAAGAGGCAGAGGCAGTCAGATCTCTCTGAGTTCAAGGCTACCCTGGTCTACAATGTGAGTCCGGGACAGTCAGGGATACATAGAGAAACCCTGTCTCAAAAAACCAAAAAAAAAAAAAAAGCTTCATGACTCCATAGCAATGGCAAAGACACACCTTGCTGGTGATCTTTTATTATTATATTACTGTTATTTTATTTACTTCCTGTGTCCCTGCACATAAATCAACATTATTGCCATTACCTGCTTGAGAAGGTCATAGGTCAACATTGAGAGTAGCCATCCCTATTATATGCTATCCGGGATCAAACTGTGGTTATCATGCCTGCCTCCAGGAACCCTTTACCCTTTGAGCAATCTTGGTTACACATATTTTTATAAATCTAACAGTGAAGAAAAAACATAAGATGTAATTTATTAAAATAGCAAAAATAATTTATTGCTACCTTAATGTACAGACATAAGGAAATGTTATGGCTAGGCTCAGGGATTTATTAACAAAATAAAGACAGAGTTTACCACTGAACATTTTTGATGCAGATCGTGGGGACAGGTAATTCTTTAGAACAGTACAGGGACCATTTCCTGGCAGCCTTTACATGCAGGTGGGCAGCCATAGATGGGGAGCCCTGCAGAATAGGGCCCCAAAATCAGGTGGCCTACAAGCTGGGTTTGGTAGTATCTTTCAGAGACCCCATCAATCTGTAATTGAAGGGAAGAGGATGAGAGTCTGAGGCCAGCCTGGGCTGCATTAAAAAGAAAGAAAGAATGGAAAAGGATGATGCTTATCATCCATCCCATTGTTGTGTGTTGTCTTTCATTCTGCTTCAGCTCTCTTTGATTTTGCCACAGCTCCTCCTTGCCTTAGTGCCCTGGATTGCACTCTGCTGCTCATTCACCAAAACTCCCTTCCTCAAACCTTGACTTTGCACACATTGCTACTCTGAAGACTTTAGATATAACCTGCAGGGCGGATGCGCCAGTGGGAATGTCAGAATAGCTTCACTTGTATGTTGGGAGAACTTAGGGAGCAGGAGCTTAGACAATACAGCATCCCTCCATTCCTGTGGACAGTCAAAGGACTGTGCTGACCACGACTTTTCATGTAGGAGAAAGCCAGTGAAGAGCTATTTCTGACAGGAGGTACTTGTGGAAATGTAGAACTCTCTTTCCTACTCAGCCTTACTGCCCCATTGTGTTCCTCATCAATGTCAGACCCAGTGGCTGGACCCACTGCAGATCACTTTGTTTCCATCACATCGAGAAATGTCCAAAACCATGTGTTCTGGGTCCTCTGGTTGAGTCCTGTCTCTAGGCGTTCATTTCTTAGTACCCAGAAGGTATTCTTGTATTTACTCCCAGCAATCACAAAGTTTGGCCTCCTTTTCATAGACATAACACATACCACATTCATAGCAGTCATGGGAACTAAAGCAGATTGACTTGGGTTGCCTTACAATGATGAGTGTGTTCATGAGTTCAGCACAAAGCTGAGTGAATCTCTCTGCTACAGCATAACTTCAGTTGTCTTGGACCTCTACAGGAGCAGGGTACAGTTCCATGGTCAGCTGGCTCAGTGTGGTGCAGAAGGTCCTTCAGGGCAGTCATGGAGATGTCATTGTCACAGAAATTGATGCTAGTGAGCTGGGAGCACTGGACCAGGGCAGGCAGAAGGAGACTGGAGGTGAGAGTTGTTCATCCTACAGTCTTCTAATTCCAGGGTCTGCAGAGTGTCTACAACACTCTCTAAGAAGAATTTGAGAGGTGTGACATTCAATTTAGTTAAAGTGACACCTCACAGGTTCGGGTGTTTAAGCTGGCAGTAGTTCCAACACTGGGCAAATGACTCCAAGTCAGACTGAGAGCTAGAGGAAAGTGATGGACAGGGACTCTAACGGGGACTTCAGGCACCTGAACAACTGTTCCATGGGGTCTTTGAAAAAATAGACATAATTTATAGTGAGATGGCAGAGACAGTTGAGTTCGGGGAACAGAGACATGATCTCAGTCACAGTCTTTCCTTGGTGTGTGTGGGAAGTATTTCTTCCCAAGATGAGTACTAGCAGAGTTTGTGAAGATTACTCATCTTGCTGATGCAAGGAACAAATTTTGCCAGTGTGGATGGATGCCACACTGTATTCAGTTTCAACTCCTTGATGAACTCTGGCTGTAAAAATTTTAAGACCTTCCCGACCTTGTAGGCTTTGGATACCCCATTCTCCATCTTTATATAGCGCAGTTGCAGGGAATTCCTTCTCTGCCCACTCCAACAGCTGTGTTTGGTGTTTGTTCTGTCAAACACCGCCTCAGTATATTCCTAGAGTGGCGCTTCACTTCTTGCTTCTCAAGCAGAGTGTCTACTGAGTGACGGTCTCTAACCTCCCTTCCAGCCTACACATCCCAGAAGTCAGCGTGCACATTCTCCAAGTCAACCACAAGAAGCTTCTACCACCTGGGGTGAAACTTCCACGTCAGCCATGTGTGTGCTCTGTCCAGCATAGCCTGGTAGGTCTCCAAGTTGGGGTTGTTCATCAGTAACCCAACAGGAAGGCAAAGATAGTGCCAGTCTGTACCAGTACCTTAATCATCTCTGCTTTCTCTGAGTATCAGACTCCTTGAACAATGGTGGGAAGATCTCCACTGGCAGGTCCTTCAGAGCAGAAATGGCCAATGTCTCATTCCTCACCAGGCTTTGCATGGCCATATGCAAGAGTGTGTGTGTGTGGGGGGGAGGGGGACAACAGCAAGCTCATTCTGATAGTCCTTTAGGCAGATGTTCCTGATCAGGACACTGGTGACAGGCTCTAGGGGTCTGAATGTCTTCTCTTGATGGTGTTGTTCTTGTATTAGTTGGGGAAGAGCAGATGGCAGTCCTTTGTTCATCCTGGCCTGATGCCTGGATTGGTGGCCAAAGCTGTTTTATGTCTAAGACTCATAAAAATTGAATCGAATCAAATCAAATCCAGGCAGTGCAGCACGGGAAGAGGAAGACAGACAGAGACCTGAGGACTGCCATTGCACCCACAGACCTGACCTTTAGTGCATGACACAGGTGGGTCATAGACACCTGCTGGCCGACTAGCCATGCGGAATGGATGGAGGATGTCACCCAGGGGCCCATCAGCTGGAGCCACCACAGTGTGCGAGTTTGTGGTGTCAGATGGGAGAGAAAGAAATGGAGCAGCTTGAGCATCATAAAGAAAGATGGAACTGGAGACTTGAGGGTGGAGAGGTAGCCTGTTGCGAGTGGCCAGCCCTGCCACTTGGGGCCATGGTGAGGTCTCAGCCTGAGGTGCCACAGGGGACCTTGTCTGAGTCTGTGGCTGCTCAGTGGCAGGGGTCAGTGTCAATGTCCGTGGCTCATTTTACCACTAGAGAACACAGGGATTGTCTCTGGTTGGCACAGATGTAGGGATCACCTGGATGTCCAGTGGCTGTGCAGAACTGGCCCTGCCCCTCACTGGATGTGGCCCTTTGGAGAGCTGGCCCCAACTCTTAAGGATGGCAGCACTTGGGAGAGTGGGCCCTGTACCTTGCCCAGGCAGCAGAGTGGGGCTGGCCCTGATGCCAGGGGTGTGGGTGAGTCTGCTCTGAGGGCATGAGTGTAGGAGAGCTGACCCTGTCACTTGTTTGCTGTGGTGTGCCATGAGTGGAGAGGTGATGTTGTCCTAACCCTTTGCCACCTCTGGCAGTCGAGAAAGCTGCCCACAGGGTTGTGAGCTCAGGAGAGTTAGTCCTGCCCCTCATGAGCTGCAACACTTCCAAGAGCAGGCCCTGCACCTCTCCTGGGAAGCACAATAGTGCTGGCCCTGGTAGAGAGTGTGTGTGTGAAGCCCGAGGATGAAAGCAAAGGAGAGCTGGCCCTACCACTTTCTTGTTATGAGGTGGCATGGGTGTGGGGGTGATGCCCTCCCCTCACCTTGCTTCTCACCACCTGTGGCAGCTGGGAGTGTTGGCCCAAGGGCATGAGAGAGGGGAGCTAGTCCTGCCCCCTCACTGGGCTTAGCACTTGGGAGAGCAGAGCCTGCATCTTGCCTGGACAACACAGTGAAGTGGGCGCTGATGACAAAGGTGGGGTGTGGGGTAAGGGGGAAACGGTAGTGGGGTGGGTGGTGGAGGTGTGCCAGCCCTAAGGGTGTGAGAGCAGGAATGCTGGCCCAGCCCCTTGCAGGCTGCAGCACTTGGGAGAGTGGGCTCAGCGCCTTGACAGACCGGATCCCCAAGGGCAAGAGAGCAGGAGAGCTGACCCTGCCTCCTGCTGATGGTGGCATTGGTTGATCTAGCCAGAGCAGCGCCCCCTGGTGGTGTGGATAAGGGAGAGCCAGTGGGCTGACCAGCTCTGCTACCATCCAGGCCTAGATCCAGGGCTTTGCGATGGCCCACTTCAAACTATATCATCTGTGAATTGTTGGGACTAGCGAAAAGGTCAGTTCTGCTGATACAAAGTTTCAGGATCTCCACGACACAGGGCAACTACAGGATAACCAGGAATAGTCCTGTTGAGGATCCAATGTTGATGTGTCACAGAAACCAGAAATCTTGAAGCAGACCAATGACTCACTGCAATGAACATTTGCAAGTAAAGATGTGTGGATAGAGGGATATACTGTGGGACATACTATGACATACCACAGCGTCCATGATGAGATGCTTTCTATGTTTTTGTTGTTGTTGTTTCTTTGTGTGTTTTTATTAGGGGGATGTTACAAGGGGAGGAAGAATGGGTATGAGGGGATGGGGAGATGAGCAGACTGGGGTGCATGATGTGAAACTCACAAAGAATCAATTAAAAGTTAAAAAAATGCTTCATGACTGACTACAGGGAAATAATTTCCTTCCAGGTTACTCTGAAAGCATGGTCTTCCTTATTGTGTGCCCAACTTACTATCTTTTTTTAATCTGGGAGAAAATGTACCCTTCAGAGAATGTACTTTAATTTACTATGTTTTGATCTAACATGTTACCTGTTAAAATAATACTAGTGGAATAAAGTTACAATAATATGAGGGAGAAGAATTGTAATTTCAAATTCTTTTTCTCCAATTAGTTTGACACTATGCATTGTTACAGGGTAAAGGCACCCTAACAAACCTTTATTCTTTGCTTTTATACAAAGAAGCAGGAAATAACATAGATTTCACTTGGACTTTTCTAATTATTGTATTTTTATGCTTTTGGTGGTAGAAATTTCTATTAATCTGGGGAATTTGGTACAATTAGGATTTATTTGCTACAAGGATATCTTTATGGTAAACAGAATATATGCTTAAAGTCATTTATCACTCAAAATTACATTTGTTTACTTCCCTTTTTGTGTGTGCATATGCATGTGTGAGTGCGTGCTCACACCTATGTTGTGTGCTTGTGCATAAACAATGCATGTGTGCCGGCACATGCACACATATCATGACACACATGTGACAGAGGATGACTTGTAGAAGTTAGTTCTCTCCTTGTACCATGTGCCATCCCTGCTGAGTCCTCTCACCAGACCCTCATTAATTACTTTTCTAGTGATTTTGTCTTTTCTCCTGGGGCAGTAAAATTTCCCTTTCTCTTCCATTATAATGATCTTATATCAGGTACCACATAGTTTTGTGGTTCTTTGCACATGACAAATATGGACAGTTATTCATAATGGAGACTATGGTGACTCCTTCTCAACAGTTATGATAAATCTGTTGCTTTTGAGGCAATGTATGTCACTGAGGCACATGGTGGTGATTATGGAATGCAGAAGAAAATGAGTTTTTTTGAGATAATGTTATTTCATCTTTAAAAGTTAAAAACCACAATGTTCTTTTATGGAGGTTCAATAGAAAAATGATAACCTGTCAGTTTGTGTAACAGGTTTTTGAATGCCTATTAAAGCAAATTGCCCAGGGCTTTCAATGTTAGCTGGTTTGTATGGGAGGAGATATTCAATCAAGTTGGTTTGCCTTGCTGGTCACATCGAGATGAGTGATGGGAAAGCAAGTAACAGGAAATTCAGTGTGAAAAATTCTACCACTGAGATGTGGGAGAACAGCTGAGGTAGTTAACAAAATTGAGAACCAGTTCTTAGTTAGGAGAAAAGAAGGGAAATGAACTACCACCCATAATAATTAATCTAGATTCCCAGCTCACTGGAGTTTGAACCACCTAGGAGACACAGCCTTGAATATGCCTTTGAGATGTTTCCAGAAGAGGGTGTTTCCAGATGCTTCACTGAGGAGGAGAGACTCATTCTGGATGTGCGTAGCATGACCCCATGGGCTGGCTGGGTCCTAGACTGAATAAAAAAGGACAACGGAGAACGCAAGCTGAACACCAGCACTTTCTGCTTTCTGATGGTGGACACAATGTGACTTGTGGCTTGGCCTTCTTGTCCTCATGCCCTTCCTACCATGACATACTGTATTTTCAAACCATCAGCCAAGATAATCTGCTATTTCTTGTCAGGCATTTGGTCATAACATGAAAAGTCACCAATATACCACCCAAGCCAAGAAACCAAACTTTGATATATTCTGGATACCTGTTTATATTTCTATAAACTATACTTCTTACCTCCTGGATAAATTTTGTACTATACCTTACTCATAGTTTTAACCTGATGTTGTATTTTAATCAAATACATCATTTTATATTATACAGAATAGACTTATGTATTTATTGTGTTTTACTTCTTTGTGTTTCTGAGATCCATCCTTATTGATGCACGGTGTTCAGATCTTTCATTTTCACTGTTGAGTAGTATGCCAATATGTGATACTTCCACTTTGCTATATGTGCTGCTACTGATTGACATTTATGGTGTTTTTAGTTTCTTTGGTATTAGTAACAGTGGATGTAATTTGCTTGTATGTGATTCCCTGCTCATGAATGTCTCCAGGGAATTATCTAGTAGTGGAAAATCTGGATCACACACGATATACAGGTCCCAAAGAAATCTGGGATAAGTCTCAGTACCCCTGGCTCCTCCCAGCACCTCTCACCCTGCCCCTTACCCTAAATCTCTCTAGTGTAGGGGCTGGACTTCGCTTCCCTTCTCCCAGCTTCTACATAAACAATCCATTTTGGCTACATACTCTCTTGGTTCCCATGAACTGTTTTGGTTCTCCTGGTTCCTCCTACATGTTCTCTTGGTTCCTGGTCCCCTCTCTTGTGTCCCCCTCCCATTTCTTTCTCTCTCTCTCTCCCTGCCCCCAACTCTTTTCTCATGGTCCAGTTCAGTTTGGACCCTTCTAGATTCCATTGGATGTACTCTCCCTCATATCTACAGTAAAACCTTCTCCTTGGCCACATTTAGGTGTGGTTATGCCCTCATTGTTATTCACACTTCCTCCCTCCCTCCACACGCACACTGTATTGTATAAATGTGTGTGCTAACCTGCTTGCATGGGTGTGGAGGCCAGAGACTGGCTTTCATACATCTTCCTCAATCACTTCTCCACCTTATTTTCTGAGAAAGAATTTCTCATTGATCTGGAACTTTCCACCTTGGCTAGACTGAATGGCCAATAAGCCCCCCAGGATTCAACTGTCCCCTGCCCTTCAGTCCCAGTGCTGGGGTTACATATGATTATGACCATGCCCAGCTGTTTGGGTAGCTGCTGATTATCTGAACTCAGATCCTCAAGTTTGCACACCTTCTCCCAGCCCTACAAGGTTACTTACTATTACACGTATTTCAGGTTGTTTGTTGTTACTGACAGTTTCGTTTCATTTACTGTTCAGGAGAGCCACTGATACTTATTCTACATTTCTAATGTGACTAAGGTTGTTGGAACCAAAGTGAACCTGAGTTCAACTCTAGGTATTAGCATGTGACCCTGGCTTGATAGTCTCAGTTTACGGAGTCCTTACAATCAAAAATTCAGTGTATTAAAAGATACCCATGTTAGCTGATTCATACTGCTACAAAACGACCCCATATGCTGGTCAGTTTATAAACAACAAAGAGTTCTTAGAGCTCCAGAGGCCAAGAACTTTAAGGTACCTTGGTATCTGGTGAGGGCCTGCCTTTTGGCCCACAGATGGTACTTGTTTGTTTGTTTGTTTTTGGTGTGTGTGTGTGTGTGTGTGTGTGTGTGTGTGTGTGTGTGTGCCTGTACTCACATAGGAGAAGTATTGATGGGAATGCTCATTAGTATCTTCTCTTGTATGAATCTTGCTCATGAAGGTTCCAACTCTCTGACCTAAGCACTTCCCAAAGCTGTAAATTCATAACTTCATCACTTTAGAGCTTCAACATACGCACTTGGAAATTTTGTATTTCTATGATGCATGCATGCCTTGTACCACTTATCCACAGATGGGCAAACTGAGGAACAGGCCAGTTCTGGGACTATTCTGTTGGTCTAGTTATGAATGGTAATATTGGGATATGTACAACTTTATCTTTTTTATTCAATAAATATTTAATCAAAAAAACATTTACCATTTACCAAACCCATAAAAGTTACTTTTTTGTTTGTTTGTTTGAGATAATTGAGAGGAGTAAGCATGGTCTCAAGTTCTCTGACATCTTTCACTTTGATAACTTTTATTTTGCTTTTATTTTTGAGACAGGGTCTCCTGGCTGTCCTAGAACTAACTATGTAGACCAGGTTGATCTTGAACTCACAGAGATCTGTCTGCCTCTGGCTCTTGAGTACTGGAATTAAAGGTGAGCTCTATCACTTCCTGTTACACTTCTCCCTTTGAGAGATTCATTTCTCATTTCCTTGAAACTGAACCAACCTGGGTAGATTTGGTCAGTGGACTGCAACATAAGGATGCAGTGCCTATTCTGAACTGTGTCTTTAAGAGACTGGACAGCTAGACAGATGGACGATTCAGCAGTTCAGATCACTTGCTGTGTTTGTAGAGGACCCAGGCTTAGGTCCCAGAACCCACATGGTGGCTAACAGCCATTCTTAATTTCAGTACTAGAGAACTGGTGCCCTCTTCTGGCCTCTTCATACACCAGGCACACATACAGTATGCAGACAAAACACACACAGAAAGTGAAAATGTATCAGTCTTGTTTTTAAAAAGATACTGGACAGCTTCCTCTCTACTTGGTCTTCTCATTATAAATCAGTCAGCCATCAGCCCTCTATCAGATGTGCAGTTGATGAAACTCTTTTTCCATTCTGTGGGCTGCCACTTTGACTGAATGGTGTCCTTTGCTATGCAGAAGCTTCTCAGTCTCACGAGGTCCCATTTATTAATTGTTGATCTGTGCTAATGGTGCTCTATTAAGAAAGTCATCCTGTGCCAATGAGTTCAAGGCTATTTCCCACTTTGTCTTCTCTCAGGTTCAGTATATCTGGTTTTATGTTGAGGTCTTTGATCTATTTGGAGTTGAGTTTTGTGCAGGGTTGGATCTATCTGGATTTTTCTACATGCATCCGTACAGTTTGACCAGCACCATTTATTGAAGATGCTGTCTTTTTTTCCAGTGTGTATTTCTTGCCTCTTTATAAAAAAAATCATGTGTAGACTTATGTCTGGGTTTTCAATTTGATTCCATTGATCAAGATGTCTGTTTTGATGCCAATATCATGTTGTTTTTATTTCTATTGCTTTGTAGTACAACTTGGAATCAGGGGTGATACCTCGGCATTTTTTTTTTAAATTCAAGATTCTTTTAGCGATACTCAAGGGCTAATATTCAAAACAAATGAAGAACTCAAGAAACTAGATACTAAGAAAACAAAATTGCCCGATTGAAAAATGGGGTACAGAGCTAAACAGAGAGAATTCTCAATAGAGGAAACTCAAAAGACTGAGAAACACTTAAATAAATGTTCAATATCCTTAGCCATCAGGGAAATGGAAATCAAAATCACTTTGGGATTTTGTTTGGGGTTTTTTATACCTGTCAGGATGGTTGAGATCAACAAAACAAATGGCAGTTCATGCTGGTGATGATGTGTAGTAGGAGAAACACCGAAACAATGCTGATGGGACTGTAAACTTGTACACCTGCTACAGAAATCAGTGTGGTGGTTCTTTAGGAAGATGGGCACTGATCTGCCTCAAGACCCAGTTATAGCATTCTTGAACCTATACCCAAACAACTCTTCATCCTACCACAGAGTCAGCCATGTTCATTGCTGCCGTATTCACCGCCCCCCCCCAGCCCCCCTCGAGACAGGGTTTCTCTGTGTAGCCCTGGCTGTTCTGGAACCAGTTCTGTAGACCTGGCTGGCCTCTAACTCACAGAGATCTGTCTCTTTCTGCCTTCTGAGTGCTAGTATTAAAGGCGTGTACCACCACTGCCTGGCTAGCTGCTCTATTCCTAATAGCCAGAAATTGGAAACAACCTAGTTGTCCCTCAACAGAAGGATATATAAAGAAGATGTTTTTTATTTACACAATGGAGTTTTGTTCAGCTATTAAAAAATGAGATCATGAAATTTGTAGGCAAATGGATGGAACTAAAAAAAAAAAAAATCCTGAGTGTTGTATCCCAGACTTAGAAAGATAAACATTGTATGTATTTGCTTGCATGTGGATGTTAGTTGTAAAGTCAATGATAACCAGGCTACAATCCACAGAACTAGAGGGTTGGTATGGAGTAAAGTACTAGCACGAACAGATAGATCCCTTTAGGTAAGAGAAATAGAATATGTAGTTATAGATGGAGGGGGGATATGGAATGGGAGGATCAAGTGGGGAGCAGGCAGTGAGAGAGGATTGTGGGAGAGATTACAGGGAGAGACAGCTAAAATTAAGGGACATTTGAGGGGTAGTATAGACACTTAATACAAGAGAAACTTCCTAAAATATATACATGTATGAAGGGGATGTAAATGAAATTGACAAATAATGGGGAGACAGAGTCCCAACTGGCCATCTCTTGTCATAAAAAGAAGCTTCCAGGACCAGGACTGGGTTTCATCTAATTGAGTTGCCATGAGAATCTCCAAACAATCCAGGCTATTGCCAAGACTCTAGGTTGCTCCACAAACTGACTGCAAGGTCCCATTGCTAAGAAAACCCTACACAACTCACTGAACATAGAGAAATTGAGCAGGTGCCTACATAGGGCCTTTACCACTACATTACAGTGTCTTCGGTGCAGGAAGGTGCTCTGCATGTTCTCAAAGGAGAAATATAAACACAAAGGTAGCAACAAACTCCTTATAATGGTGTACCTCCTAAAAGATATGCTAGAGCAATGATGGCACAAAGTTTATGGGAGTAACAAACCAATAACTTTAATTTAAGGCCTACTCCATGAGATGGAACCCATACATAGCTCTGTTTGGGTGACCAAGAACCTGAGACTAGATAGTTCAGGGACCTAGGGTAAAACTAAATAATAATTGTAATAAAAATGATTAAAAAGCAAAAATATAGTAATAGTATCATACTAATGATATCCTAATGATATTCTGTCATAGATCAGTTGTCTTGATCAGCCATCATCAGAAAAGCTTCTTCCTGCAGATGGGAACAAACACAGACCCACACACAACACAGACCCACACAGCCAGACAATATAAAGAGAGTTAGGAACCTTGGAAAATTCCTTCCTTGAAAGGAATGTCTCCATAAAATCCCTTCTCTCAGGTCTCAGGTCCTTGTTGTAGAGAAGTGGAAAGTATGTAAAAGCCAGTGGGGATGGAGGACACGAAGAGAAAGGGCCCTCTAAATCAACGTGATCAAAGCTCATGCAAACTCACAGAGACTGATGCAGCAAGCACAGGATTTGTAAGGGTCTCCATCAGGTCCTTTGCATATATATTATGGCTTCCAGTTTAGTATTTTCATTGGAGTCATGAGTGTGCAAATGAGCAGGTCTCTGATTCTTGTGACTTCTCTTGGGCTCTTTTTCTTCTGTTGGTTTGTTATGTCCAACTTCAATGTGATTGTTTTTATTTTATCTTATGTTTTATTTTGTTATATATTTTAAATGAATGAATGAATGAATGAAAACCAAGGCACTAACAGAAGTAGTTAAGCAACATATAATAGATGCCTGGTTTTGTGTGTGTGTATATGTGTGTGTGCGCACATGCGCTTTTATTTGATTACAGTTTTTT
>CAJQZJ010033939.1:1393378-1408790 GCA_907164525.1 Lophiomys imhausi
TGTGTGTGTGTGTGTGTGTGTGTGTGTGGGGACTTTGGATGAAGAAGATGGGGGTTAAGCTGAAGAGAGAAGGGGATAAGACCATGGAGGGTTGCCATGAAAGTACATCATCTATGTATATGAAATTGTGAAAGAATAAAGAAAAAGATGAATTGTCCATCATAAGAATTTTCCTGTTCCTATGTTAGCTGTAAAGAAGCCATCCACACTGTGGATTCAATGCTATTTTTTTTTCAATCACTGTTATTTTCAGTTAGTACAAAATAATGTATTATTATGTGACATACCAGACAGATCTTCTTAAGGGATTGGAAGGAAATTCAAGTATCTTCAATGGACAGATGCTTTAAAGATTTGTTTTCATTTTATGGTTGAGGGTTTGCCAGCAGGTATGTGTATGCACTGAATGTGTACCTGTGGAGACCAGAAGAGGGGGGTCAGATACCTCGAAACTAGAGGAACCTTGTGAGAACCAAACCCTGGTCCTTGGCAGGAGCACCAGGAATTCTCTAACTGCTGAGCCATCTCTCCAGTCCCAGGTAGATCTTTAATTATTGTCACAAAGATAGAAGGGAGACTAGCCACCAAACTATATCCCTTCCTGAACTTGTCCTTAACTACCTACTGATCTGTTTGTATCAAAGTCCTCATTTCAAAGTCCTATGTTAGAACTATTGCCTTTGTTCTGTTTTCCACTTGCTCCAAGATTCAGACTTAGTGGTCTTATATTTGTCAAAGTCCTCCTAGAAGTTGTTCTGGGACCCTGCCACTCACATGTTACACACAGTCCATTTGTTCCCCACCTTCCATGTGACTAAATGACCCTGTTTCTTTCTGGACACTCACCTGTGAGGCCATCCATCTGTTCTGTCCTTATTTCAGAGTTCCTGTCTATCCCAGCCTAGCTCAAGGAAAGAACATGCCAGGGACTTCTGGAGAACTAGATCATTCAGACACATGGTGGCTCTGCCAGTCTGTATTTTGTGTGTATGTTTTTTTTCTTTTTTAAAGATTTATTTATTTAGTGTATTGTGTAATATATGTGTGTATGATTGCATATATATATATGTGTGTGTGTGTGTGTGTGTGTGTGTGTGTGTGTGTGTGTATGTATACTAGGTATGGGCATGCCCTTATAGGGGTCAGATGACAACTTGAAGGAATTGCCCCTAGCTTTGTCTCCTACCATGAAAGCCCTAGGTTTTGAGCTCAGCTGGGCAGCTTGGGTGTAAGAATCTTTTTATTTTTATTTTTATTTTTTTTTATTTCTTCAAGTTACATCTCAATCACAATCCCCTTCCTATCCCCCTCCAGTCTCACCCTTCTACCCTCTTCCCCTCACACCCCCATCTGCTTTCTTTTTTATTTTTTTTAAGTTTAAGGTATATCTTTTCTCCCCTACCAGCTCCCCCTTTCAGTCCAACAAATGGTTCTTTCTCTTATAACAACAAATATAATACAAAACAACATAATTAGGCCACAATTATGAAAATTATAAGGCTTAGCATACATTCCCAATGTCCAGTCCATATGTATTTGACAATTGACTTTAACATTCTACTATGCATCTATCTCCATGAGTTTAAAGTTCTACATCCAACTCAGCTTCCAACCTAACTTGCATCACCAGCTTAAAAACATCTTCTTTGATCCAGAACCCCCTCTTAATTCCTAAACAACTCAATTTTAACTATGAGACTCTAGCTATCTAGAATCTTAACTCACTGTATCAGTTCCCAGCCCTATGCTTCCCCATCCCCCCACCCCTTGGATTTTTACCATTACCTCAACCCCAGCAAGAAACTCTCTGAGTACAAAACTCTCCTCCAGACCTAGTTGAAAACATCAAAGGCAAAAGACGAAAATAAAGGCTGCAAACTGAAAAAAGATGTGGCAGTGGAAACGAGGGGTGTGGGTGTGGAAGTAAAAATGCAACAAGGGGAAATTTTAAGCTCTATTCTGTAGGCAGACTTTGTTTACTTTGAGTTGCTCCCTTTCCTGTTTCCATTGACTACTTCATGCTACCTTGAGTGAGGGCAGAAAACAATGAAGAAAAAATCAGTCTGAGGCTAAACAGAGAATTCACAAAGGAGGAATCCCTAATGGCTGAGAGACACTTGAAGAAATGCTCAACATCCTTAATCATCAGAGAAATGCAACTCAAGACGACTCTGAGATTCCATCTCACACCTGTCAGAATGGCTAAGATCAAAAACTCAAATGACAGCACATTTGTGTTTTGTGCAAGGTTGTGGAGAAAGGGGAACCCTCCTCCATTGCTGGTGAGAGTGCAAGCTTGTACAACCACTATGGAGGTCAGTCTGCTGATATCCTAGAAAACTTGGAATAGCTATACCTCAAGACCCAGCCATACCACTTCTGGGTATACATCCAAATGATTCCTCACCAAACCACAAGGACGTTTCCTCATCTATGTTTATAGCAGCCTTATTTGTAATAGCTAGAAACTGGAAACAACCCAGATGTCCCTCAACCGAGGAATGGATAAAAAAAAAAAAACTGTGGTACATCTACACAATGGAATAATACTCAGCCATTAGAAACAACGAAATCATGCAATTTGCAGCCAAATGGGTGGAACTAGAAAAGTTCATCCTCAGTGAGCTAACCCAGACTCAGAAGGATGCACATGGCATCTATTCACTTATAATTGGATTTTAGCCATGTAGTACAGGATAACTATACTACGGCCAATGCACCAAAGGGAACATGAACATAGACTTTGTTACCTGTCAATGAGACACTTTGCCCTAGTGGTGCTGCCTTGTAGGCCACCAGTGTATGAGGAGGATCTTGGCCCTCATATGACTGCTGAACTGGGGCAGGGGACTGATATGTAGGGACACTCCACTCCAGAGGAGTGGGCTGAAAGGGATAGGGGGCAGAGGGTGGGAGAACAGGACTGGGAGGGGTGGAAAGAGGATACTGTGATGGAGATGTAACCTGAAGTAATGAGTAAACATAAAAAATAAATAAATCGGGCTGGAGAGATGGCTCAGCGGTTAAGAGCACTGGCTGCTCTTCCAGAGGTCATGAGTTCAATTCCCAGCAACCACATGGTAGCTCACAACCATCCATAATGAAATCTGGTGCCCTCTTCTGGCCTGCAGATATACCTGCAGACAGAACACTGTATACATAATAAATAAATCTTTAAAAAAGAAAAAAATTAAAAAAAAAATAAACCAGTCTGAGATTTTACTGCAACACTGTTATTTTTATAACCTCTTTGACTATAGTTAATATTACCCCCCACCCCATTTTACAGCTGAGGAAATTGGAGTTCAAAGAAGTTAAGTGATTCATAGAATCAGTAAGTAGCACAACTTGGGGCTTCTCCAAGAGTTTTTTGACTCTGTACCATCCTTCACAAAATCATAGTGGGAAGACAATGGCTCAGTATTTGGGAAATGACAAAAAAGAGCACAAGGAAAAAAAATGACTGTATTTGGGATTTCAAATGTTAGCCTAACAAAATCAAATACAGAGCCATTTTCTGGGTACGAAATTGTAAAGAAATAGAATGCCAAGCTGTCTTCCAGCTCACTAGATTGGTACAAGTCAACCCCATAAAAGGACAAGGTTCATTGCTCCCAGGGATGACAGGTACAGCACTACAAATGATGGAGACTCATAAAACTCACAGGAAGCACCTAAAAGAAATCTAAATGAAGAACATTTAAAAAACAAAGACAGTAGCTTGATGTTAAAGAAAACACATTTTAAAGAGTCGAAGTGAGGAAAATAAAAACCTGAATTCCCAGTCGCGGCAATGAATAGAGAACGGCTAGAATATGAATCCTTTTTTTTATTACAACGTAACTGCCAATCATCGGAAGAGAAGAGCAGCTCATGGAATTGAGGGCCATTAGACACCACGAAGGTTACATGCAGTAGCTCTGCCTGTTATGGAAAGAGCTTCTCCGAGGATTCCAGAACATTCTTTACTGGGGGGGGGGGCATTTCAACATTTAGAAGAACTCTGTTACGAGGAAATCTGTTTGGAGTTCTTCTCTGGAACAGCTCCCATCTATTTCCTACTTAATGTAGTCAGCCCATCTGCCACCTATTAGAAGGCAAAAGAGAAAGGTAATGGGAAAAATTAGCTATGTTCAGTTCTGTTTGTGAAAAGCCCTTTCTATGGAAATGTTTTGAAAGCCCATTTCTTTACCTGTAACTGGATCTACCTATAGCAATCGTGAACGATGGCTTTTAATACAACTTATCTGCTTATTTAACCTCAACTTCATTTTCTCTCTAAAATGTAAATATAAATCATGAAATTTGACTCTGATTCTTTTGCCCAGAGATAAACTCTGTTAATGTTTTCACGTTACTAATCTATGTTTATGAATTAGCATATATTAATTGTATAAAACAATGTTTCATTGTGATGTCTTTGAGGAAGCTTACAACATACTTTGGTAATAATCACCCCCCTCACCTTAGCGTCTCATAGCATGTGGAACACTTGGTGGAGTAGGTAAAACTTCCAAAGGATATTTTTGTGGAAAGAACACTTTTTCAAAGGAGAACAAAAATAACAACATTTTTAAAAAGTATCTGTGTTAGTTTTATATCAACTTGACGAAAGCTAGATTTCACTTGGGAAGAACTCTTCATTAAGAACCTGCCTTCAGCCGGGCGGTGGTGGCGCACACCTTTAATCCCAGCACTTGGGAGGCAGAGGCAGGCGGATCTCTGTGAGTTCGAGGCCAGCCTGGTCTACAATGCGAGTCCAGGACAGCCAGAGCTACACAGAGAAACCCTGTCTCGAAAAAACCAAAAAAAAAAAAAAAAAAAAAAGAACCTGCCTTCATGGAGAGTGTAGGAGCCAATAAGATGGAGAGAGACTCCAAGGAAACAAGGCCTTCTAGATACTATAGGGTTGAAGCATGGAGACTGAGGCAGCATGCACAGGGCCTGCAAAGGTCCCAGTGTGTGAAGGGAAACTGACACAAGCCCCATCCCTAACCCAGGAGCAATCTGCAGTTAATAACTGCTGGCAAATGAAAATTTAGTTTTCTCCAGTGGAGTCATATACAACCCCCCCCCACCCGCCGTGGAATGTCCTTTTGTTTGGTATATATTACTTCAAGTTACATCTCCATCACAGTGCCCTCATTCCACCCCTCCCAGTTCCACCTTCCCACCCTCTCCTCCCTCTCCCACCCTTCCCACTCCTCCAATGTGGAGTGTCCCTACATATCAGTTCCTCTCATCTCAACAGTCATATGTGGGCTAAGAGCTTCCTCTTTCACTGGGGGCCAACATGGTAGTACTCCCAGGGCACATCCTGAGTGAGCTAACCCAGACTCAGAAAGATGCACATGGCATCTACTCACTTATAATTGGATTTTGGCCATATAGTACAGGATAACTATACTACAACCAATGCACCAAAAGGATCAGGAACATAGACTTTGTTACCTATTAAGGGAACAATTTGCCCTAGGAGTACAAACCACTCTTAAGGGGAGGCCTCATGCCCAGACACAAAAGAAACTCAGTGGTACTTTTGGAGAGTTTATTTGTCTCATAATGCTTTGGGCACTTTTTAAATCTTAGAGGTATTTTTTTTTCTGTATTGTGGTTTCTGGTTTTACGTTTTTATCGGATTTCTATGTGTGTGCTTTTGCATCTATATATGTTTTCTTAAGCTCCTTTTTTCCTGTTTGTTTGTTTTGTTCTATTCTGGTTTGTTTTTATTTTATATTATTATTATTTTTAGATGCTTGTTTGTTTTCTAATGAGAGAAGGAATGAAAGGGTATGGATTTGGGTGGGTGGATGGGGAGGGGCGGAGCTGGGAACCACAGTCAGACTATATTGTACAGTATATGCATATACAGTATTCAAAATATCAGAATATACTGAAAAATCTATTTTCAGTAAAAACAATGCAAGAAAATGCCTCTCTAAGATTGGCTTGTAGGCAAGCTTTGTGGGGTCATTTTCTTAATTAGTGAGTCACTGTGAGTGGTGCCATCCCTGGGCAGGTGGCCCTGTGTGTATAAGAAAGCAGGTGGAGGAGGCCATGATGAGCAAACCAGCACTTGCTTCAACTCCGGCCTCCAGGTTCCTGCCTGAGTCCCTGCCCTGATTTCCCTCAGTGAACTAATTGGAAGAGTAATATTAAATCCTTTTCTCCTTAAATTGCTGTTAGTTTTAGTATTTATTGCAACAGTAGAAACCCAAAAAGAAGCTAGGGCATGGTGGCACTTGTCTTTAATCTCAGCAGGCAGAGGCAGGTGAATCTCTGAATTCCATGCTAGCCTACTCTATCTACTGAGTTCCAGGACACCCAGGTCTGCACAGAAAAACTCTTGTCTCAAAAACAAAACAAAAACCAAACAACTGAAAAAGAAGAGCAGAAATAAAATAAAACTATAAAACAGCACCATAATTTATATTTATACATCTATTTAATCAAAAGATCTTTCCTGCCAATGCCACAGACTCTTCCCCCCATGTTTTAAGACCCCCTAAGAGGTCCAAATAGGCACGAGAATCCCTTGAAAAGGTAACAGTGTACCACTGATAAAGCCTTAATAGTTAGTTTGGGAAATTTTGACAATTTCTTCTTTTAAATCATTTTGTTTATCAAAATTTTTGGAATTCAACATTTAAAGACTTAATAGCATTTCTAGTACTAATAAGACAGTAGATCTAAAACATGTGTTTGTGTGTGTGTGTGTGTGTGTGTGTGTGTATCCAAATCTCCTGGAGGTCTTCTTAGAACAGTGGTTGCTTTTTAAAAAAAAAATTATTAATTTATTTATTAATTTAGAGGCTGAATGGAAAAAAGAAAAGGAAAGGACAAGACTGCTCCTGCATATGGTGGAGGAGAAAGTTTATTATAGATATGTGGGAGGGCATAGTATAGCCAGAGGCAGACACATCTGGCAGAGTCCAGAGTGGTCATGGCCCTGAAGCATGTGGAGAGGGAAGGGAAGGGTGAGCGGGGAACCTAGTTCAGCAGCCAGGAAGCCAAAGGTACAAAAGGAACAAGAGGAGTAGAGAGGGTAGATAACCAAATTGTCTGGATTCCATAGGGAAGAGCCTATGGGGAAAGGGGAGCCCAGCCCCTGGGCTGGAAAGTTCAGGGTAGAGGGCAGGGTATGCCAGCCATGCCCCATAGCAGGTAGGGACTGAGGAATGTTGGGAGAACTTGGGGCCCATGTCTGCTTTGTTATGTTAAATAGGTACCTCAGCCCCTTGTCCTGGGTTTGAAAGTTAACAGAGGTAGAGTCTCTCTATGTGGTCCCTCTGTCCTGGAGCTTATCTATGTATGTGTGTGCAAGCATGCGATGATCAAAGGACAACTTGTAGAAGCTGCTTCTCACCTTCCACCATGCAGATCCCAGGGATTTTGGCAGGTTAAGCCATGTCACTGGCTCATGGTTTGCCACATTTCTGACTTGGTATGAACTAGCACTCTCCTGTCCTTATGTGCTGGCATAAGGACATTAGAGAGAACCCCTAACGTATGACACAGTCTGGCTCAGAGGCATTTTCCCCAATCACTGAAAAAAGAGTTTCATGCTTGTAATTCAGCATTTTCCATCTGTGATATTTCACATCACAGTGATAAATTGTAGGTTTTTGTTTTTGTTTTGTTTTTTGATGAGAATGTCTGGCTCCAGTTCCAGGGTGAACTAAGAGTTCAAGTGAAAGTCTGACTTGTGCAGAGAAGGAACAGCAACTCTTTCAAAAGAAAACCTGTTAAAGGCACACTTCCCATTTGTGTGTAGATTGCCTGTATAAGCATTTAGAATTAGCCAGGTGTGGTGGCGCACACCTTTAATTGCAGCACCAGGGAGATATAGGCAGTCAGATCTCTGTGAGTTTGAGGCCAGCCTGGTCTACAAAGTGAGTCCAGGATAGCCTGGGCTACGCAGAGAAACCCAGTCTCAAAAAAAAAGCATTTAGCATATCTTCAGTTGTTCATATCTGATCATTATATATGATATATGTACATTGAGATACTATACTGCATCCCAAAGACATGTTTGGTCTCTGTGTTAATTTTTTAAAAAGTAAAATATCATCTTTACAAAATGTGTGGCCTCTGGAACAAACACACTTAAGTATGGTTTGAGATTCCAGTTGTGAATGAAGGAGAAAACCAACAAAACCCAGTAATGTTTAAGGTACATGCAAACTTGGAAATCTGCAGGCACCGTGAAAACCATCATGTGTTCTACACTCCACTTCTCTGAGTTTTCCCCTTCAAGCCTACACTTCTGTGGCTCTTCACCTTCCGCTATCCTTGATAAGTATCTCACTCCAGAAGCTAAGGGCCTCAGAAGCTTGCTTCCTTTTATAAAGCTAGCTGTAAAATACTAGTTAGGACCATGGACACTGGCCAGGTCCGTACCTGGGATTCCCAGAGTACAGCCTCAAATTATATTAGGCAGGTGACTATAAAGGCTGTGTACTTTCTACCTTTGTCCAACCAGGGGCAAGCATACATGCCAACAAACTTCCTGCCTATGTTCCTCTTGCCTATAGGTGACCAGGTACATCCTGTGCCGTTGGGGCAACCACACTTGCTTATAGAAGCAAAACCCATGGCTTGTTATCTTCATGAAAAACAGCTCCTCGTATTCCAGGAAGTTATCCAACTTTGGGCAAGTGGGGCTTATAGATTAGAGGCATTTTTGTTTTATACCTCTTTTAAACACAGTAATTTAAACTTAAAACATAATATTAACCATCATGTATTATACAACAGGAAGCAGATTCAGTGGATCTTGGAGCTTGACTAGATAAGAATACACCAGCTGGTAACTTTAAAACTTTTGCTTCAAAATGTCTTTATAGTATTTGAGACAGGATTTGAGTTTGGGAGTCAGGTAACTTTCTTTCCAGCTGACTGTAGTGATTCAGATGCTAATTTTACGCAAACTGCCTAACTCCTTCCAGGGGAGTGTTTAAGAATTCAGCAATTTGGTGTCAAACAGACCTTAATGTTGAATCCCAGATTTTGGTGTTTGTAGGGCCTATAAATCTGTAAAACTGGAGATAATAAATTCAGAATAGGGTTGATATAAATTTCAATACTTGTCACTCAGGGCTAAATACTGCTAGTCTTATTACTATGCATAAAAGGAAGGACCAGACTGAATAAGGCATATTTGGACACTTCTTGTCTATACTAATGCAATTTAATGTTAATAAGATTGTTGAAATATAATGGCTTTTTCAGTTTTCTAGGCCTGTAATATGTGGCCCAAACCACAGAAATACATTGTCTCACATTTCTTGGAATTCTAAATCTGAAACCATGGTGTCAGAGGTCTGGTTTCTCCCAAGGCCTCCCTTTGGGCTTGCTTCCCTTCCCTTCACCTTCTGTATCTTCATATAGATGTGTGTGTGTGTGTGTGTGTGTGTGTGTGTGTGTGTGTATTGTCTGTGTCTAATTTCTCCTTCCTAAAGGGATATGAATCTTCCTGGGTCAGGGCCCAATTTAGGAACTTCATTTTATTTTGGGGATATTCATTCACTTTTATTTATCAATTACTGCACAAATGTATCTTGATTTACTAAGTTGAATTTTTTACTTTCTTTTTATTTAAATAAATTATTTATTTTTGATATAATATATTAAATTATTTTCCCTTTCCCTATTCTCCCTAAAAATCCTTCTATATATTCCTCCTTACTCTTTAAAATTCATGCCCTTATTCCTTTAATCATTGTTATGTACATATGCATATATATACATACATATTTATACATACATAAATGCAACCTGCTCTGTCTGTATAATGTTGCTTGTATGTATGTTTTCAGGGCAGTAGACATACTAAAGTGGATGGTGGAGAGCCCATGAAGCCTCAGTCCTATACAAAGTAACCAAGGGCTGATGAGGGCAGAAGAGGCGTTCTTCCTTGGGAAGAGCACACTACTTGGTTATCCAGCACCACATGGTTAGCCCTGATCACTGGCATACAAGTAAATTTATTTTAAGTCAATCAGTTCTTTAAAAGCTCTCCCCAAATGGAATCACATTCTGAGATACTGAGAGTACGGACTACAACATATGAGTGAAGGAGCAGAGTCACATGTAACAATGGCTAAGGTACAACCCTAGCCTTTTCCCTGTTCTGGGTTTGATTGAAAAACAAGATGAATTTATTTTTGATGTTTGATTTTCAGTTTCTTCTGTCTTGGTGAGTCACTTCACAATGAATTTTTGGCTATGCAAAAGAAACAAAGCAAAGCAAGCAAGCAACCCACCCCCCCCGCCACACACACACACACACACAAGCACACAAATTTCACCACTGTGGTCACTAAAACTCATGGGAAGCAATTGCTTGTGGCTTTGCTTTCTGTTCTGATATGCCTCAGAAATGCATGAGCACTTCTGCAAATGCATACTATTCAGCTACAACCAAGGGCGTTAGTGACAAGAAACAGTTTTCACATTCCGTGCTTCCTGCTGTAGACACCCATTAACCAAAAAGTTAATGCCCTGGTGAGCTGTTGCCTGCCAGTGCTCTGTGAGTCACTGGACCTCTTGTTTCTTCCTTGTGATCTTAAGGCATAAGGAATTAGTGATTGCCGGGCCAGTAAATGTGTTTGTTAAGACACATGTGGATGCAGTCTATGGGTAAACCAGGAATTCTGCCATTGGAGTCGGAGGAAGGCATCCGCTTACCTTGGCTCAAGGTAATACATCTCCTAACTGTGAAGGAGATAATGCTTAGACATATGCCACGCTTAGTGCTTAAATAAACTTGGTGTTCAGGGAATGTTCTAGTTATTACTTATTCTGTCAAAAAGTCTCAAATCACTGTGGTTATAAACATGAAGTGGTTCAGTTGTTTTCAAATTGTACTCTGGGATAATAGTCTCCTTTGATGCATGGGAGTATTAATCCTCACAATACTGAACATTATGTAAGTTATTAGTACAGTCTCTCAACCATGTTGTAAGACTCAATACTATTTCCTACCAGTTGGGATAGGAATGAAGTTTCAAAAGTATTTATTTTTAAATGTTAAACTCATTCTTGACCCAGTCTCTACTCCTACACTACACAAACAGGAAAAACGTTGACTCTAGTTAGATGGTCCTGGTAGTGATGGTGTTGAGGTAGATAGTGGTTATGGTGTAATGGAGGTGTTGTTGGTGTTAGTGGTAGTAGCAATGGTGAGGTTGTGGCGATTGGTGATGGTGGTGGCAGTGGTGGCTGCCATGGGGTTGCGGTTGTTGATCATGGTAGCAATGGGACTTCTACACCTGCTGGTGGCAATGGCAGGGTTACTAAAGAATGCTGGTAGGGAAGGTGGTAATGGTGGCAGCAGGGTTGCTGGTAGTGGTGTTAGTGGGACAGTGGTCATGGTGGTGCTGATTGTGGGGATGGTAGCTATAGAATTGCTGGTGATGGTAGCTTTGAGTTTGATGGTGGTGATTTGTGATTGTCAGGATGGTAGCTTTGAGTTTGATGGTGGTGATGGTGTGAACTGGTTTGTACCCTGATTGAGTGGAATGTGGATACTATCTTGGGTTCCTCAGTTATATCTTTTTCACACTGCTTCCCCTCTGCAATGACAGTGGGGATTGAGTAAGAAGGACTGAGGCAGAGGGTTCCCCATAGAGTGGCCCATGGTGGCACTGTAACAGTTACATACATTATATCCCTGAGCCACCATATAGGCCAGTGAATGATTCTCCTTCATGTGATCACTATGCCAACTACTTTATTGTCACTCTGCAGGCCTTGCTCTCCTATAACAGGTTTTTTTTTTTTTTAAGTCACATTTATTTGGGTGCTGTTTTTATGTAGCAAAGCCTTTTCTTTTCAGGTGTACAGATCAGAGTTTTGAGAAGCCTAGACTTTCATGGAACCACTTACATTTTGAGATATAAAGTGGGTCCACTGCTCCAAAAAGCACTCAGTATCCCCTTGTACTATTCCCCTTTCTTGCTTTCCAAGTTCTGTCTCATAGATTTGCATTTTCTATTATAGTATACATTTTCTATGATAGTATACATTTTTTCTTAGCATGACCCTCAGGGTGTCTAAAGTTTATTGTATCTGTCATGAACCCCTTCAGGTGTTCTCATCAAGCTCCAAATTTTCTTGTTTGAATACTTAAAAATATATGTAAGATTATATAATGAAAATCTGAAATTTTCTTATTAAAGCATTAAAAACCTATTTTATGTTATGATGATATGCGCTATTAACTTATTAAGAGCTATTGCTAATATCTCCTAATAGGTCTAATAAATATTATAATATCAAGTCCTCGTGAGAATGCATTGTATTTTGATATATATCTATGTATCTGTATTAGATAAAATAAAATGACAATATTGGTGATTTTCATTAGTGAAAAACTTGATTTTTGTTCATATATTACCTTCAGCCATCTATCATGATAATGGTAGGAAATGATGAATTTTAGATAGAGGCTGGTCAAAATGAAGTTTTAAAGCATCTAAGGCATAGATTATCTCACTTTTATTTATATACTGTTGGTCCCATGTTTCTGGATTTCTCTGTTTCTTGTTCTCTTCATCACCTGTAATCAGTCAATATGCAGAGAAAGGGCTGCAGGAGATTTTTCTGGACCTTGCCTGACAGTGACAGATGTCACCTCTTACATTGGTCATATGGCTCCACCTATCTGTGAGTGGGAAGAGGGAACCTGCCATAGCCCTGTATTAAAAAGCAAGGTGACTGGAATGTGGGGTGTCAGTCACACTGCTCTTGGTTACTTTAACCAATGGTCTATATCTCCTGATATGAGACCATCTTACTGATGATAGCATGACTTTGAAAATTTCAGTGATAATATTATTCAGTTAGTAAGCCTGAAATTCAGGACAAACGTGGATCTTCTCACCCATACTTCATACGTTTTGTGGGATGTTTTGATTGTCATTTTTAATGCCGTGTGGTTGAAGGAACCCTGTAAATATATGCAGGACTGCCGTGTTTGGGGTTTAATGCTCTGTGTCTACTGTCTTGAAATTTCTTAACAATAACTTTAGTGGAACAATGTCTGGGAGTTGTAAAGTATTGATACATGAAGTGCCGCTTCCCTTTGTCTCTCGGACACCCTTTATCAGGTTTTCCAGCCCTCTTTGTCTTGGTGCCCTTGGTCTGCCTTTCCTCAACAAATGACCCCTGCCACTGTCAGCCAGGGTCAGCAACCAGGTTGCTTCAGCAGATGAGAAGTATCATTGTTGCCTCCTTCTTATCCAATAAGGGTCCTTGGTTAGGTGCAGGGGGCCCAGAGTCAGATGTATGCCCTATATTGTCTCAAGACAGGAAAATATGTGAACTAGCTCTAGTTTAGAATCATAGCATCATGGT
Organism: Lophiomys imhausi; assembly: GCA_907164525.1. Lineage (NCBI taxonomy): Eukaryota > Metazoa > Chordata > Mammalia > Rodentia > Muridae > Lophiomys > Lophiomys imhausi. The sequence goes on from CAJQZJ010033939.1 coordinate 1,406,738, forward strand.
ACATTTGTCAGGGAGATAAAGCAAGGCTTATCAAGGAGGTTACAATCCTTCATATAGTTGACTGTCTCCTCTGAGTTAGAATGCTGGGTATGGAGTTCTACATTTCCATAAGACCCCAGACTCACTACTTCACTTAGTTGGCCTTAAAGTCTCAACAAAAACTGTTAAGCTTGATTATACAATAGAATTATAATCCAACCCCCACCCATAAAAATTGGTCACCCCCCAACATGGATTTTCCTGGATGGTTTAAAAGGATCCCAGGTTACTTCTCTCTTTGTGATGTACTCCACATTAGCATGTTCAATTACTTACTTTTATTATATATGATCAAAGTAAACATCCTAAAGAGTCTAATAGCAGAGAAATATAGAACCGACTGACTTCTCTATGTGAACTCAGAATAACTCCTGAGTGTAGACAGGAGGGCAACACGTCACCACTCTTGAAGAGAAGTTAGAGTAACCAAGCATTATGGCCAAGAAAGGCATACAAAGCACAGAACAAGGCTTTAAGCATGCTACGCAAGGGGAGGGAACAGGACAGGAAGGGAAAAGAACAACCAGAAGGCTATTCACCTTTGTTTGAGAACTTTGCTTGCATTGGGCTTGGCTTTGAAAATTCACAACACAGAGGAAAATGGTGGATGATGCACAGTAGCAGTGCTTACGTGCTCAAAAAATAAAAGTACAGGGACTGGAGAGATGGCTCAGTGGTTAAGAGTACTTGTTGTTCTTGAAAAAGACCTGGATTTGGTTTCCAGAACCCACATGGCAGTTTATAACCATCTGTGATTCTATTCCAGGGGATCCAGTGCCCTCTTCTGGCCTCTACAGGTACCAGGCATAAATATGTTACACGTACATCCAGATTTTGTTAACTATAGCTATATTACTTATATATTAAAAGTAACAGTATACTTTATATTTTTTAATTTTATGGGCACATTATAGTAACTTAATAGATATAGTTGTTATATATTATATGTGTTAATCCATTTGGGACACTAAGTATTTCCCAATCTACTCATTAATTGATTCATATGATAGGAATTTTAAACTCTTCTAGCTATTTTGAAATATTATCATGTAACTATTGAAAATAAGGATGTCTATCTTTTAAAAAGTAATACATAATACTAGTTTTGAAAATGTAGGTTGGTTGGTAATTTTTCCAGTTTGTTCACAAGAGGTAAATTTTGAGAGGTATTATATTAGCTCTCACAAAAATGCTGATCAACTTTTTTTCTTCAGCAGTTAAGTGGAAGGACTAGAGACTGAAAAAGTCATTGCTATGCTACTGTTGCAACCATGGTTTTATGTCCTTTCTCATAGCCATGATTTCACAGCAATAGGTATTATTGCTTATAGCAAAAAGGAATGGGCTATGTATGGACTGAATTGTGTTCCCTTCATCAAATTTTATATTTTCAGGTTCTAACCCCTAGTCCTCAGAATGTGACTTTATTTAGAAATATGGTCATTTCAGAATAATTACGGACTCAGGGTGAGATCATTAGGTGTGTTCCTAACACACTATGACTGGTGTCTTGATAATGAGGGGGCTTGGGACACATGCAAACACAGAGGGAGCACTACGGGAGGGCTGAGGCCATGCTTCCATTAAGTAAAGGAACTCACTAGCAAGTCCATTCCTTCACTGGCATTAGAGCCTACTTCTTTGGGATTTTGTTATATACAGAGACCAGCTGAGACATCCAGGCTTGTGGACTGGACAACAACTGGATTCTTAGACCCTCCATTAGCAGGGAGCCATTGTTGGACTAGCTGAACTACAGCCTGTAAGCCACTCTAATAAATCCCCTTTCTGTGTGTGTGTGTGTGTGTGGCTTAAAAATCGAAACCTTCATCTACTTCTGGCAGAATTGTAAAATGGTACAGTGACTTTGAATAGTCATGTCCCCTAAATATCTTAATTGTAGAGTTACCATGTGACTCCAAAATTACACTCCTGGATTTATATTCAGGAACACCAAGACTATTTGTCCATATAAAACTTCTATACTGGTGCTCATTAGCAACCTGACTCATAA
>CAJQZJ010033939.1:1408800-1441481 GCA_907164525.1 Lophiomys imhausi
CAGAAAACAGATTTTTGATTGCCTAAGGATAGGGAGTTGAGGAAAAGTGGGGAGTGGATGTTAAAAGGTACATTCCATAGTGAGATGACTATTAATAAATAATGTATTTTTAAAATCCTGGAAGACAGTTGGAGGGGCAGCTTAGTGGATAAGGGCATTTGGTGCCAAACCTGATGGCTTGAGTTGGGTCCCTAGGATCTGTGGGAACCATCTCCCATAGGTTGTCTCCTGACCTCTACATGAGTCCCTTGGATATGTGTGCAACACCAATAAAAAGCAAGCAAGCAAACAGACAAACAAACAAATAAAAATGTAAAACTGTAGTGGTTTGAATGAAAATGGCCCCCATAGGCTCATAGGGAGTGGCACTCTTAGGAGGTATGGCCTTGTTGGAAAAGGTATGGCCTTGTTGGAGCACGTGTCCCAGGAGGAGAGGTGGGCTTTGAGGTCACAAATGCTCAAGCCAGGCCCAGTGTCTCTGTCTCTTATTACTGCCTGCCAATTCACACATAGAGCTCTCGGCTCCTTCTCCAGTACCATGTCTGCCTGCACGCTGCCATGCTTCCTGATGATAATGCCTAAAACTCTGACCCTCTAAGCCAGCCTCAATGAAATGTTTTCCTTTGTAAAAGTTGCCGGTCATGGGTTTCTTCACAGTAACAGAAACCCTAACTAAGACAAATACTCAATAAAATACAACATAGATAACAATGACAAAAAAACTAAACTCATTTTTTTTTTTTTTTGAGACAGGGTTTCACTATGTAGTTCTGGCTGTCCTGGAACTCATTATGTAGACCAGACTGGCCTCACACTCACAGAGATCTGCTGGCTTCTGCCTAAGATTAAAGGTGTGAGCCACTACATCTGTATGCTCAGGGCATTTTAATATTGGAAATTTGTTGCCCACATCTGGGAGAGTTGTAATAGCTATGCAAAAACCAATGCTGAAACCTCCATAAAATACAAAAATAAAAGCTCTTGAGCAATTCTTTAAATAGGTGGATTTTATGGAGTGTGACTTATGTGTCACTCAAACTGCTACTCAAAAGTACGAGCAGAACATTGCAAAAGATAGTCCAAGCAGAGAGACATCTGATGTCACCTATCCTGCAACTTAACGCTGATCATGCCTTGCCCACCATTGTGCCACGTAACAGCTCCTCCACACCATTCTAGAACTTTCCAAAGTGAGAACTGTCAAGTTGTAAGAAACTTGAAAAAGAAAAATCTACCCATTTTGATGAATCAGACAGATGAAGACAGGAAGCAGGATGGGAACATTTTTTTGAGCCAGTTCTCATCTCTTAATTTTAAAGTTTAAAACTTTACAGGAGGGATGGCAGATGCTGGCCTTCTCTCCTCTTCCCTGTTATAAACAAATGTATTAGATTAGGGGGAGGAGCCCCAAAACTGAATGGATTGCTCCTTAATTCACTGAGGAGATACATGGAGGGAAGTTCAGGGCAGGACCGCACCACACCCACCAAAAGTGCAGTGCTGTATGGTCGGTCAGAAAGAGGTGAAGCTTACAACCCGATTCTTTTATCTATCTATCTATCTATCTATCTATCTATCTATCTATCTATCTATCTATCTATTTATTTATTTATTTAATGTTTATTTATTACCTCAAGTTACAGCTCCATCACAGTATCCTCTTTCCACCCCTCCCAGTCCCATTCTTCCACCCTCTATCCCCTATCCCTTCTATCCTACTCCTCTGGAGTGGGGTGTTCCTACATACCAGTCCCCTGCCCCAGTTCAGCAGTCAGATGAGGGCTAAGCACTTCCTCATATACTGGAGGCCTACAGAGCAGCACCACTAGGCAAAGTGTCTCATTGATAGGAAACAAAGTCTATGTTCCTGTTCCCTTTGGTGCACTGGTTGTAGTATAGTTATCCTGTACTATATGGCTAAAATCCGACTATAAGTGAATAGATGCCATGTGCATCCTTCTGAGTCTGGGTTAGCTCACTCAGGATGAGCTTCTCTAGTTCCATCCATTTGGCTGCAAATTGCATGATTTCCTTGTTTCTGATAGCTGAGTAGTATTCCATTGTGTAGATGAACCACAGTTTTTTATCCATTCCTCGGGTGAGGGACATCTGGGTTGTTTCCAGTTTCTAGCTATTACAAATAAGGTTGCTATGAACATAGATGAGGAAACATCCTTGTGCTTTGGTGAGGAATCATTTGGATGTACACCCAGAAGTGGTATGGCTGGGTCTTGAGCTCTACAACCTGATTCTTATGTGACAAGGATGCTGAGTTTAGTGTTGGCAGTTGCAGTGTACAGTGTGGACAAATGGCTTGTATGGGGTCTGTGATCGATGCATATAATCAATCAGTGACTCCAGAAGAGGCTGCAAGAGGACCATGTACATTACATCTTCATCCTTCCTCACAAATTTCTGGGCAGAGTGAAAAACAAGTCAGAAATTCATCTCCCACACATGTTAATAGTGAACAGTAGTAGAATATCAGCAGACTCAGGAATTCTACTCCTTGGAACACACCCAAGAAAGACTAAAATATATGTTCTAAAGGAACTTGCACACATGCCAACATTATTTATAGTAGTCTATAATTGGAAACAACCCAAATGTCCAACAAAGGAAAAGAGAAATATGATCCATATTCAGACCACTAAATAGCATTTGTCATTCAACAGAAATAAAGTATATGCTACAGTCTGGATGACCCTTGAAAACACACTAAGTTGAAGAAGCCAGAAACAAAACCGTCCCATCCAGGGTTCAGGAAACACTACAGAAGAGGTAATGGAAAGACTAAGAGCCAAAAGTATGGCACAGGAGAGTGAAACACCATCTTCTGCACATACACAGCCACTGCCATCACGAACTCTCCATGACTGTGGATGATCACTCCAGGCCTGCACAAGAATGGCCTCTTTAATAGACAGATGAAGATGGAGGACTGATTCAGGGGCTAACCCCTCACAGATGAACTATTTCAAGGAAAGGGTAATGCCTTCTGTTGTGTACAAACTGACGACCTTACTGGACTCCAATGGATAGTCTCAGTTCAATGGCCATTCCCATGTCTCTGGTTAAAGCAATGGCCACAAAATAATATTGAAGTTGTGAATCTGGAAAATGGATGGGTCGGGTAGATTGGGGGATGATAGGAATGTGAAGGAGAGAAGTGAAAATGTGGGTGAGAGAGTAACCAGAATGCATTATACACACACACACACAGAATTGTCAAGGAACTAACATAGTTAAAAAAGAAAGAAAGAAACTGGACTGATATGTAGGGACACCCCCTTCTGGAGGAGAAGGATAGGAGGGATGGGTGAGGAGGATGGGAGGGTGGGACAGGGAGGGGTGGAAAGAGGGCACTGTGATGGAGATGTAACTAGAAATAATAAATAAACATAAAAAATTTATAAAACTACAAAAAAGATCTGGGGGTGGGGGAAGAAAGAAAGAAAAATGTAAGTAAAAAAAGAGAAAAGGTCTTGTCTATGGTTTTTATGAAACATCCAGAGTAGGCAAATCCATAGAGTAAAGAAAGAGCAGATTAGTGATTTCCAGAGCTAGGGGGAGTGACAGGAGAAAGTATGGAGTTCTTTGGGAGATAGTAAGAAGTTTCTGCAATTAAGCTATAGATAGGCACAGAATTTAGTAAGTGTAATAAAACCCACTAGATTATTCATTTCAAAAGGTGAATTTAATTGTATGGCAATGGTATTGCAATGAAAAAGAGATATGTATGTATAAACATATACACACATAACAAAATGATGCTGCATCTAGTGTATGTTTTTGAATGAAGGTGATTATATATATTCAATATATATATATATATATTCAAATTCCTTGCTACATACTCATACAATATACTGTTACGATTTTGATCTTTGTTAGGTCTCAAACCCGGGACAAATGGCTAATTGAGGTGCCTATTCAACATATCAAGGATATGAAGGATGCATATTTAACATAGTATCCTTCAGTTCCTACCTGTTACAGGGTATGGCTGGCATACTGGCCCCCTACCCTAAACTCCATTTCAGACTTCCACTTTCTTTCCCCCAGCCTGATCCCTATATAATCCAGCCACTGTAGCTAAGCCAGTCTCTTGGCCTCTTGGCCTGGGCAGTCTCTTGGTCAGTGGCTCCTCTCTTGCTCTCCCTCCCCAGGTCTCCTCTCAAGCTCTGGTTTAGTCTGCTGGCCATGTTCAGCCTGGACTCTTCCCTTTGCCTGGTTTCTCCCTATATATACATTAAAAATCTACTCTCTTTACAAGTAGTCATGCCCTCCTCCTTTTATTTCATTTTAAAAGTTCAATCTTAAGATTTAGGACCTCTTTAAATGGCCCTTAGGTCTTCCAACCTCATCTCACACCTTGTCCCTTTTGCAGTGGTCACACTAACCCATGAAGGCCTTTGCACCACCAGAACTGCCTGCAACTCTCCGCTTCACTTTATTTTCGTGTGTCTTCTCCTTCCTTCTTTAAGGACGCCTCTCCTGTCTTCCCTGTCAAGCTCAAATCCTCCTTATAACTGTCATAGGCTCCATCTCTTATCATACCACTTAACATATTAGGAACATTAAATTTGCATTTTAATGGTACTGTTTGAATTAATATTTCCCTTCAATTAGACTATAAACTCCTCGAAGGCTTGTATAATAGTGGTTTTGATTACAAGGTCCAACATCCAATACTTTGCTGATCAGTAATCATTCATATTTGTTAAATGAGTTAAGGAAGTGGATCGTTTTCTTCTTTTGGCCCTGCAATGTCAGTTTAGTTCATTTCCAATAATGCCCATTCATTTGTTCATCAAAAATATTCACTGACTGTTTCCTATGTACCAAGCAGTGAATGATTACTTGTGAAATGATAATAAGTTACAATTAGAGTGAAAGAGTCATTTTATCTTCAGAGGATTCTGAATGGATCCCAGCAAGAATACAGGAATTCTTTTTTTTTTTAATTTTTTTTCTGTTTTTTGAGACAGAGTTTCTCTGTGTAGTCCTGGCTACACTGGAACTCTTTGGAGACCAGGCTGGCCTTGAATTCACAGAGATCCATCTGCCTCTGCCTCCCAAGTGCTAGGATTAAAGATGTACACCACCAGGCCAAATAGTGGAATTGTTTTTTTTAAATTTATTTATTTATTCAAGTTACATCCCAATTGCAGCCACCTCCCTCTTCCAATCCCATCCTCCTCTCCCTCTTCCCCCTCTCCTTTTCCTCGGATGAGAGATGCCTCCCACATATTGACCCACCTTGGTTCAACAGGAATTCTTACCCTAAGATCATTCTCACTCCACCTCCCCAAGCCTGCCCCGCCCACCACCACTGTCTCTCTCTGCTGGGGATTGAATGCAGGATTTTGCACCTGTTACACTAGCACTCTTCCTCTGATCAACATCCCAGCCCCTAGAACCCATGGACTCTTCAGTACATTATTTTTGACAAGGTCAGTCAACCAATATCATAATCTTGAAGCTTTTTCTAGGTCTTAATCTAATCCCACTGCTAAAATTCCAGCTCAACTGCAAATTTAATTGTGCAGCAAATCAGACTACTGGTGTTTTAAGGAGATATAATGCCCACAAGTGTTTCTATTTCTAGTCTAGACATTCTTTGCCCTTCTGAAGCTGCCAAAAGACAGCGATTCAACTTTCATAATGCTGTTTAGTCGTTTAAGCAATTGTATTCTTTTAATGAACGAAGTTAATGCAAATTAATGTTGATATGTATTAATCAGAGAAGAGAATGGTATACATATTCATTTAACCCCAGAAGTGTAAGTAGTAATATATTTTTGTTTTAAATAAATATGATTTCTTAAATTATGTGAATTGGGTTCTTCTAAGCTGATAACTATCATTGTTTGCCTGAATCTCTCATGGAAGGATAATACTTTTTCCTTAAAAAAATTTAGTTTGTGTTAAGTCTCAAACTAAGAACGAATGGTTGAGGTGCCTTTTAATATATAAAACTACCAGCTACATGGCCCTCCTGGCTGACATACCCTCCCTATGCTGAGCTCTCCAGCCCAGGGTTTGGGCTGCTTTTCCCATATAATCCAATCATTTTGGTTACCTGCCCGTTCTTATACCTTTGGGCCTCTTCAGCTGATACACCTGGTTCCCCTCTCTCCCTGCTCCCTTCCTCTCCAGCCTCTCCTCACATGGCTCAGAGTCATGACCACTCTGGACCTTCCCAGACTTGTCTGCCTCTGGCTATGTTCTCCCTTTTAAAATCTACAACAGACGTTCTCCTCCATCACACCTAGGAGCAGTCATGTTCCTTTCCTTTTATTTCTTTTTTTTTTCATTCGGTTTGGTGGTTTTAATCAGAAAGTAAGTTAACAAAAGCATGAATGCATGCATGTAAACAGCAGCCTCTATACAATCCGTGGAGAGACCGCAAGTATCACAGACTATAAGTTCCAGGAGGTGGAGCTTCCATCTCCTTTTGGGATGTGTAGTCCTATGACTGGCATGTAGCAGGTGCTCAATAAATATGTTACCCAAATGAATGAAGATGCTTTAATGACATATCTGATACCTATAGAGTATAAAATAACAATTCCTGATCCCAGTGTAAGCATCAACAGGTGAAATTGTTGTTTGTGTCTCAATTTACAGGAAGAAGCTATCATGTAGTTATATATATATATAATTTTGAACTAGAAAGGGAAAGAAAATGTAAATCAGACTTCTTACTGCGTAGTTCATGTGAGACAAACTTGTTTAGATTTACTGTATTTCTATTTTTGAGTTTAGAGTCTTGGAAATTTAGATTAAGGTTTGGTACCAGTCTACCTCTTCCATTTTTGTATAATTCCAGGGTTGGAGAGAATGTCAATGCTTCCCACCCCCAACTTTCCATCCATTCTTTACAATAGTTTGCCAAGGGCATAGTCCAAGATTTCAAGTGAAGGGGAGCACTACCTCCCAGGATAGTCTAAATCAAATTACTTTCAGTTTGGTTAAGCAATTATTTTATTGAGCTTTATCTTTCTAGGCTTCTCACACTATAGAAAGAATATATACTTAAAATATACCTGTTTTTTTCCAACTGAATACATATGTATTTGAAGTTCATACTGAATAGGAACCATCTTACCATTTTTATGTTATAAGTAGAGCATGGTTTCCAGTTTTTCCTTTTTCTGAGATCGCTCAGGGGAGCGTATTTCTGTTTATAAAAGTGGCACCCAGATGGATGCCGGCATTTTAGGTGTAGCGTGTATGCAGTCTTTATGCATAGGACATACTGGCTTTGTAGAGAGCCTTGAGTGTCCTAGAATTTATTTATTTATTTTTTCATGATGGTGTAGTAACAATTCCTACCAACCTCTGCCTTTTTGTCACAGAATTATTAGAATGAGAGGAGTTCAGGTTAGGGGGAAACAATTCTTTGCTAGGTCTCAGAACAAACTACCGAAGAGAATATAGTATGTATTTCCTTTTGTTGCATGTGCAGAGGTCATATGAAAGTTAAAATAAAGCCTGATAATGGTTTTCCTTTTGCTTCTAAGTAGATTATGAATCTAACATGTCCAGCATACTCTCTGGCATAAAAATGACCCATTAAGGCTTAATCAATTTTCATTTCCTCTTGTCACCTCTTTGTATTTTTTCTAGGTTTTTTTTTTCTGCTCCTTGTTAAGCAGGGATGTAGTTCAGGGATGAATTAGTAGGTGATAGCTCATTTCCTGTTGGCTCTCCTTTACTTCCTAAAAGAACAGGATTTCATTGTTTTTTTTTTTTAAAGCAAAATTCTAAGAGACAGGTAGATTAAATACAAAGCAAGATATGCTTCAGATATTTTCAAATAACACATTCCAGTTTGACCAACTCTACTCCTTCACCTTACATATTATGTACACCCTACAAAAGCATTATTGTATCTTCATTTCTCTGGCCAGGCTGTGTATTTTAAATGAGGAAGAACAAGATTTGAAGGGTTTCAATGATGTCTTTTCTCACCTCAACTACAGTTTTATATAGTTATTAGTTTAACAAGAGATTAAGGAAAGAGAACCAATGTTGTGGGGGAATTTTTGAACATGCTTCATTCTGTATTTGTTTCACTTCTGAGAAAGAAAAAAAGAAAGCCACTTAGTTCCTGCTGTATAAATGAAACTCAGTTACCCAGTGCTCTAGCAGCTTTTCCAAGGATAAGATCATTGAAAACACATTGGGCATTAAAGCAGTTTTGTTCAATGCAAAGGCATTAACTTTATAAACTGAGTAGTTCTACATGTAGGCATTCCCCAGCAAGATGCCAAGAAGACTTTTGGAGCAGCAATGAAAATAATGCTGCTTTCCCCAACCCCCACAACAGCTGGGTGTCACTGGGTAATTTAGTGCTAAATGACAGTATTAATTACTTTTGTCTTCAAAAGTTTGACCAAACACCTCTTAGAAACAACTTAATGGAGGAAGGGTTGACTTTGGAACCCTGGTTTCCTAAGCTTCACTCTGTCCTGGCAGAAAGGACACAAAGGAGTTTACAGAGACAGGAATGCAGTGGAGATCCCTTACCCAAGGTTAGACCAGGAGGCAGAGTGGCTGGGCCTGGGTCTATTATGTCAAAGGCCTGCCCCTAGTGACCCACTTCTGGCAGCCAGGCCCTGACTCTTAAAAGATTCCTGTTCCTAAAATATTGCCACCCATTGGAAAATAAGCATTCAGAACACAAACCTACATGGGACCTTTCAAATCCAAGTAATACTAATGGCATAAGACTTGTAGGATCTGGACAATGGTTTTAGGCCTTTCTCCTACCTAGAAGTTCCCATACTTGAGCTCCCCTGATATCATTCAAAAGCCTTCACTCTGTAGATGACAATCATAATGCCAAAATCGCTGTATGAAAAGGATATTGACTGTCAATAGCTAATGACTTACAGATATAAGAACTGCCCTACAAAGACTCCTGACTGTACATAAAATATATTCCTATGCTAGGATAATATAGAACTCTCTCAGATACATCCATATTCACATTTAATTTGAAAAAAGTAGAGAGTTTGAATGAGAAAAAACTAACTAAAAAAATTAAAAGATAAAAATACAGTCATTTTGTAAACCAGTGTGTAATTTATAGGAACTTTTAAAAACAGAAATGTGATGCAAACAACAATTCATCATCAAAGTGAAATGTTCTGTTAGTGTAGAGTTTTTCTGTAAATTGTGATTTTATTATAGTCTATGTGCTCTACTGGAGTTGAGACCTGAGATACCCATATAGATTTGTAAATCGTGACTTTGACATATGAACATCTTTTCCAACCATTTGTCACTGAAAGAAAAGTGTCCTCTCCATTTCTAAAGAAGATCTCAAGTATGGTAGTTTCATCAAGATATTAGAAATAAATTAGAGTGACATGTATGTAAGAGCCAACTTTATTCTGTTGAGCACCCTTGAACTTCAGCTTTGCAAATAGCTCTTCTTGGCTATGAGGGGGAGCAACTGTGAGAATGAGTGAAAAACTCAAACACCTTCTGACGATGTGGGATACAAACCTGTGCAGTGATTACTTATTCAACTTGAATCACAGCATTTCCAACTCATGTTTTACAGTGGACTACCCTCTGATTTACAACAATAGCTGAGATTATTATTCAGGTATTTACAAAACACATCATGTGAACATAGTATTTATTTGGAAAAAATAAGACATAACCTTCATCACCTATTATTATTATTTTTTTTCTGATTCAAGTGAGTTGAAAGGCAGTGTTGAGCATTTCCTTCTCTGCTTCTGCTGTCTTCACGGCCAGCCTGTTAGGCACCTTATGTTCTTCAGTCATCTCTCTTCCTCCTATACTATTTGATTATCACGAAAACATGCAATTTTACTCACCTTCATTTTCAGTCTGGGAGCTCGCAATCCATTATATTAGAATCTTTATGAATAAAGAACCTCCTTGTTAATGGATATATTTATAGGACATAGCACACATGTGCTAAGTGAGTTTTTGTTTATGGAAAATACTTTGTCTTATTCCTTAATATAGTCTCAGTCTGGTCATAGCATTTGGAATATGACACTTAGCAAATGTTGATAAAATGGATTTAGTGACTTAATGCTCATGGCAGATGTAAACTTTTCTAACTACATATTATATGAATTAACTGGAGAATAGTTTCTGATTGTAAGACCTAATGTTGATATCTTATAATATTACACATTTAATTCAGTCACTATTCACTCTTCTTTAACTTCTTCTTTGACAAGGATATTTATTAAAATCTAAGTGGAATCATCACAACCACTTAAAAAGAACTTTCTAGAATAAAATCATTGTTCCTTCCCACATTGCTTAGTAATAACAAAAGGAAAAAATAGTATGCAGTGGAAAAGGCTGAACAATCCCTTAGAGAGTGGTTCTCTTTCTTTAGGTTTGGGAAATTTTCTTCTATGATTTTGTTGAAAATGTTTCCTGGACCTTGGAGTCAGGAGTCTTCTCTTTCATCTGTACCTATAATTCTTAGGTTCCATCTTTTAATTGAGTCCTTGATTTCTTGGATGTTGTGGGTGAGAACTTTTTTAGATTTCTCATTTTCTTTACTTGTTGTACTAATTTCTTCAATCAAGTCTTCCACGCCCGAGATTCTGTCTTCCATCTCTTGTATCCTGTTTGTGATACTCATATCTGTAGTTCTTGTCCTCTTTTCTTGATTTTCCACCTCCAGGATTGTCTCTGCTTGTGTTTTCTTTATTGCTTCCATTTCCAATTTCAGGCCTTGAACTGTTTTATACATTTCCTGTTCCAATCTGGTTATCTTTGCCGGCAAATCTTTCATAGCCTTGTCTCTTTCCCATTCTTGTTTGACTGAGTTACCTTGGAGGTCTTTAATGGAATTCTCCATTGCTTTCATTTGTAGAATTGTGATCTCTTTAAATTCTTTCAGGGATTTTTTTTTTCTTTTAAGGCCCCTATCATTTTCATAAGTATAGATTTGGCATAACTTTCATGTGTTTCAGCTGTGGTGGAATGGTCAGGGGTTGCTGTATTAGCATAGTTGAATTTTGTTGGAGTCATATTTCCCTGACTTCTGTTGGTTTTGTTCTTTCACTGACCTTTAGCCACCTGGTTGTCCTTAGATGATTGTTCCTAGTGTCTTCTGGACCTGGTGCCAAGGAAGGAGTTTTAGTGTAGAGGCCATATAATCTTGGTGGTCTGTAGCTCTCCACAAGCTGGGTGGGGGCCTGGTGTTGGGGGCTGGATCTCAGTGGGCCTTCTGAAGTTCACCCCTTCCTGATGTGTCCCAACTGGGTACTCAGGTTGGGGGTTGGGTGGGATGTGTTATTACAGCCTGCAGGTTCCTGAAATCCAGCAGGTCTTCCTAGTGAGATCATTGGGGTGTGGGTGGGGGTTAGAGGACCACGGACTGTAGACTAGAGCTGCAGATCCTCTGCAATTCCTGTGTCAGGCAGCTCCTCCTAGCTGATCTCCAGGACACACCATGCCTCTTGGCCAGAAGTTCTGAGCTCTTGTAGTCTGTGTCACTCGGGCTATGTGCAATGGCCAAGAACTCACTGCTCCAGGGCTGGAACTGTAGATGCCAAAGAGCATGTGCCCAGCTGCAGAGGGGCAAGGTGTACTGGCAGGGAGATCCAATATGAATACCACAACCTGTCCACAGGACTTGGACTCATAGAGCTCTGCTACCTTTTAATTTGACCACCTGCCTTTCAATCCAATCTGATCTTACCATTCTTATGGCTCTGCTGGTCCTCTTTTGGGTGCTGGAGTGACTTTGTGGAAGCTGGGGACTCCTGAAGCCAGGAGGACCTCTGTCTGGAGGTCGAAGCCACCCACTTGGACCCTGAATTGATCAGACCTGTGGGCCATTTTACCTGGAGAAGTGCCCTCCTGCCCTGTCTGGCCACAATGTTCTTAAGAGTGTTTGTATGTCCAGTAGAGGGATCTAAATTGTCAAAAGCCTTTCCAGGTGAGCCCAAGTATGCTTGTGCTTCCCAGACCATCGCTCTGCTGGAGATATGCCACAGTGTTCCTGCAGTTCTCATGTAGCTCAGAGTGTGCTGTCAGTTGCTACCATAATGGTTCCCCCAAGAGTATACCCATTCCTGTGGCTCTGTTGGTCATCTTTTTGGTGGTGGAACACCTGTGTGAAATCTGGGGGCTCAGGAAGCTAGTGAGTACCCTTTTCTGGGGTTCAGAACTGCTAGGTGGGGTCCTGAGTGGCTCAAACCCACGAGCTTCTCTAGGTATGAAGTGCTCCTGTTTCTGCAACTGGCTGGTCTGTTTTTCTGAGTGTCTGAGAGTCTAAATCAGGGACTTTTATTTGTCCCCGGGTTTGCTGGGTGAGCCCCAGTGGGTTTGCACCTCTCATATTGTTGCTCAGTGTGATTATATCTCTGTGGTGTTCAAGCTGGTTTCCCAAGCTCAAAATGTGTCTGTACTAGCCACCACAAATTTTGTTCAACCTCTTGCATAATCAGAGGAGTGGTTCTCTGTTGGGGTAGTGTTAAGCATTCTAAATGTTAATTAATTGGTCCTGTTTGCTGTCTGTTACTTATATTGACTCTGATTAGTTAAATAAAGTGCTGAGGCCTGAGATTGGGCAAAGACAGAGAAAGGTGGGACTTCCTGGGTTTAGAACAGGAAGCCTGCTCTTTAGACAGAGGATTAAAGCATTCCAGCTAGTAGCAGGAAGAAGAAGGAATTCCAGCCAGGAGCAGCAGGAAGGAGGCACACACTATGGGTTAGAAAAAAGAACCTCATTCCACATGGCCAGGAACATCAGCATATCATGGAGAATGGCAGTCCAAGGGGACGTATGTATATATGGGATCATATTTGGGTAATTACGAGTTAGCTTAGATGGGCTAGGATTGCACAATTCAGGCCAAGGCTTGTAAAAATCCATTTGGTGTCTGTGTGTATTCATTTATAATGGATGGTTAAGGATTAGCTGCCAAACAATTAACTATAATATAAATACTGGTTAAACAATTTAATTAATTTTTTCTACAAATGGCACACAATGCAATGTAACTAATTTTTTTTCTACAGTTCTCAATTTGTGGGTTGAGACCCCCACAGGAACCCCCCCCACCTCCTTTGCATAGTAATTATCCTGAATATCAGATATTTACATTATGATTCTTGACAGTAGCAAAATTCTGTTATGAAGTAGCAACTAAATAATTTTATGGCTGGTGGTCACCACAACATGAACTGTATTAAAGGATTGCAAGATTGAGAACCATTGCCTTAGAGCCTGTGATCAAGATTAATATCAAATAGATATCATGTTGCTTCTGTGTGTGACAACCTGAGGAAGATCTATATTCTACTTTATTAAAAGTGCATAAACTCAATCCAGTCATGATGAAAATCATATGAATTCAAAGTGACTTGTCCTATAAAACAGTTTGCTTCAATTCTTTCAAATGTCAAGAACACCAAGAAAGGCCAAAGAACTGGTACAGGTTAAAGGACAGCAGATATAATAACAGTGTGGCCGAGCTGTGCTTTGCATTGCGTCAAAAGAACAACAGCAGGAATGACAACAAAACCTGAAAACGATAAAAGGCATTATCATGATTATGATACAGACTGTAGGTTAGATAACAATGTTAAGTTTTCTATATTTGTTGATCATGCTGTTACATAAGAGCAAATAACCACCCCGCTTTGACCATTCATGACAATAAATGAAAGAATACAATCTACCTGACCTGGGGGTAGGGGGGACTGTTGTGTTTTTAGTGAGGGGCCCACTGTCACTTTGGTTGATAGATCATATAACAGGGACTCTGGGCCTATGCCGAGTCAGAGCACTGGCAATGAGGTCTTGTGGCAGAGACTATTTACTTCATGGCAGGAGAGAAAGGAACAGTTTACAACCATCAAAGGTATGCTCCCAGCCACTAGCTTCTCTCAGCTAGGCCCCACCTTCTACAGTTTTTATTTTTCTCTTATTGAAAATAGATTTATTTCATAAAATTTATTCTGACTATGGTTTCACCTCCCCCAACTCCCCCAAGACTTTCCCTCTCATCTGTATCCACACACTTTCTTCCTTTTGTTAGAAAACAAACAGGTTATCTAAAGAATGATAAGAAAAGATAAAAAAAAACCAGAATATGGCAAAACAAACAGAAGAAAAAGCATGAGAAACACATAGATGCAGAAACACACATGGTTGCACAAACAGGAATCCCATAAAAACACAAAACTGGAAGTCATAATATATATGCAGAGGATCTGCACGGTTAAAAAAAAAAGCCATAACAAAACATTATGAGCTAAAGACCTCCACAGATGCCCCTGAGCTCTTTTTGTGTTGGTCATCTACTGCTGGGCATGGGGCCTGTCCTTAAAAGTTGTCTGTATATAGTAAGACTCCATTGGAGAAAATAATTTTTCTTTTCTTTTCTTTCTTTTTTTTCTCTTTCTCTCTCTTTTTAAAAGTTTTTCAAGACAGCGTTTCTCTGTGTAGCCCTGGCTATCCTAGAATTCACTCTGTAGAGCAGGCTTGCCTTGAACTCACAGAGATCTGCCTCCCTCTGCTTCCAGAGTGCTGGGATTAAAGGCATGTGCCACCACACCAAGCCAAAAATAATTTTTTCATTTCCAAGCAGTTATCAATTGGAGATAGCTTCTGTGTTAGGGATGTAGGTTTGTGTGCGCTTCCTCTATCAGCACTGGGACCCATCTGGCATAGACCTGTGCAGGGCCTGTGCATGCTGCCTCAGTCTCTGTGAGCTCATATGTGTGTTGTTCCTGTTGAGTTAGAAAACCTTGTTTCCTTGTTGTCCTCCAACTCCTCTGGTTTTTATACTCCTTACATCTCCTCTGTGGTAGGGTTTCCTGAGACCTGAGGGGAGATTTGGTGGAGACATCTCCTTTGGGACTGAATGTTTCACAGTCTCTCACTCTCTGCACATTGTCTAGCAGTGAGTAGGTCTCCATATTTTTTTCCTGTCTACTGCAGGAGGAAGTTTCTTTGATGGTAGCTGACCAAGGCACCAATCTATGAGTGTAGTAGGATGTCATCAGGAGTCATTTTGTGGCAATGTTCCTTTAGCAGAGCACTAGTATTTGTTTTCTCCTAGGTCACTGGCCTGTCTAGTCTCAGATTCTTGGCCATCTCAGCAATATTAGAGATGGGTTCCCCCTCATGGAATGGGCCTTGAATTTAGTCAGGTAGTGGTGGTTACTCCCATAAGCCCCGTGCCACTATTGCAGTAGCATATCTTGAAGGCATGTCATCACTGTACATCGAATAGTTTATAGCTAGATGGGTGTTTACCTTTTTCCTTTGGTAGCATGCAGAATTCCTTCCAGTAGTACGAACACTAGTTTATAGGGGTGAAGGCTCTAGGTAGGCATAAAATTGACTTTTCTGTGTTCAATGAATTGTATAGGTGTTGTTTTCAGCAATAAGGCCTTACTGTCAGTTTGTCAAGAGCAATCAATAACCTTGGCAATAGCTTGTGTTGTTTGGGGGTTCCCATGGTACTCCTTCAGTCAATAACTAGAGTAGATGTAACCCATTCCCAGAACTGGAAGTTTCATTTGGTGTTGAGAAAGTTCTAGCTGGGGCTCTGTCTCTACTGTTATTTGTCAATTTCATTTAGATTTCCTTCATACATGTATATGTTTTAGGAATATTCTACTATATTAGGTTTCCATATTGGCCCTTAGTTTTAGCTGTCCCTTCCTGAATTACCTTCTTTGTTTCCCTTTCCTTCTCCTTCTGGCCTGAGCATCCTGTTCCTACCCCAACCCTTCTATAAAGATCTATTTGATTTCCTCTCCCTAGAGATATCCATACTTCTCTCATATTCCCTTACCCTATACCTAACCTCTGTGGTTATATGGATTGTAGCTTGTTTGTTGAAGATTTAACAGCTAACATCTCATATAAGCAAATATATACCATATTTGTCCTTTTAGGTCTGGTTACCTCACTCAGGAAAGTTTTTTCTAGCTCTATCCCTATCTGTGAGTTTCACATGATTTTATTTTTTTTCCAGTGGCTGAGTAATATTCCATTGTGTAAATGTACCACATTTAAAAAAATCTATTCATTTTTAATGGATGTCTAGATTATTTTCAATTTCTGGTTATTATGAATAGAGCAGCAATGGACATGGTTGAACAAATGTCTTTGTGGTAGAATGAAGTGTTCTTTGGGTATTTGTCCAACAGTGCTCTAGATGAGTCTTTACGTAGCTCTATTCCTAGCTTCCTGTGGAGCTGTGGATTTCCACAGTGGTTGTACAAGTTTGCAGTCCCAACAGCAGTGGGTTTATGTTTGTCTTACTTTTCATCTTTGGCAGCATCAGCTCATTTGTTTTATTGATCTTGGCCATTCTGACTGGTGTAGGATGAAATCTCAAAGTAGTTTTGATTTGTATTCCCCTGATGACTAAGGATGTGGAACATTTCTGTGAAACAAATGTTTCTCATCTATTTGTCTTTCTTCTTTTGAGAATTCTCTGTTTAGATTTATACCCCATTTTTAATTGTGTTATTTGTTTTCTTGATGTGCTGTTTTTTTGAGTTCTTTATGTGTTTTGGATATTAGTCCTCTATCAGATGTGTAATTAGTAAAAAAAAAAACTGTTTCCTATTTGGTAGCCTGCCACTTTGCTTGAATGTTGGTGTTCTTTGCCATACAGATTTTCAATTTCATGAGGTCCCATTTATTGTTTAAATGTGTACACAGTGAAAAATGTTAATGGTACAATTTCAACAGATACACTCACATAACTAATACTTCTATCATTTTTTTTATCCTTTAAGATTTTCTGAATCCCACATTCCTTTTCTACCTAGTTTAACCTTTGCTTTGAGTTCTTCAGAGGATAAGAAATCCAGTGTGTTTGGAGGATAGAGCATGTAAAGTTGAGGAGCAAAAGGTGAAAGAAACATATAGTCACTGTACTATTGTATGTTCTGTGGTCTAGCTCTTCTGAGGACTTTCTTTATTAATGGATTTCCCATAACCCTAAAATTAGTGGGGGCCACCAAAGCTTGAGAAAAGTTCTCACATGCTTAGAATAAAAACCAACCAACCAAAACCCTCCCTACCCCCCCCAAAATTGTGATAGAGATAGAACTCCCAAGGTCCCTCCAAAATAATTACTGTCTCAAACTAATGCTTCTTGTCAGTATCTACCTTAAATATGTATAAACTTGGCAGTCAAAGGGGATTTTGAAGCCAGGAATAATTACACCACTTGAGAGCCTGAGGCAAGAGGATTGTGAGTTGGAGGCCAGCCTGGGACATTCGGAGATCCTGTCTCAAAAAAGGGCAGTAACATTGGACTTATTTGGACTGTAATTATATGTGTTGAACAGTGGAGTATTAGAGTGACTAGTGGTTAGGAGACCAAAAAGGTGATTATTTCAGTGGCCTAGAAGTGAAGTTTGGGTAAAAAAATTGATGGTGCATATTCGGACAAGAAACTTTTATTGTTATGACTGAGAACTTATGGTTCATTCTATGTTAGAAGTCAGGGGTTAGTAGAAGAGAGATTTTGTTGTTGTTGTTGTTTTGTTTTTAGAGACAGGGTTTTCTGAGTAACAGAGCCCTGGCTGTCCTGGACTCACTTTGTAGACCAGGCTGGCCTTGAACTCACAGAGATCCACCTGCCTCTGCCTCCTGAGTGCTGGGATTAAAGGCGTGTGTTACCATGCCTGGCTGAGAGATCTTGTACTAGTAATTTTCATTGCTTTGCAGCCTTACAATGCTCCTTGGAGTCTGGATTCTGCCTCAAGTGGCTGAATGGATAGCAACATTGTTATTAAAATATGCAAGGGGAAGAACAGGTTTGGTGAGAAGATGAATTCAGTTTTGGTTATTTTGAGATGCAAAGGGAAGTTTACACAGTGTGTTTAATGGGGAGTTAGAAACAGAGCTTATTGGCTCCAAGGGTAAGTCTAAGTTGTAGCTAAGATTTTACCAAGGGGACAATCTCCCTCTTTTTTTTTTGAGGGGGGGTAGGTAATATTTCTCCTGAAGCAAATTTGGTTTTTGACAATATATAAAGTGTTATCTTTCAATCTGGTTTAAAGAAGAAATTATTTTGTTATTTTGGAGCTAAACCAGCTTTAGTGTATATATTTTGAGATCTTGAAGGACAATTTGTTTGTATTGAGTGGGCCTTTTGTAAGTAGCTTTTAAACTTAGGTCCTTCCAAATCCTATGTGTGTGTCTCTGCATTCTAATTATTGGGATCCGAGACCTGTGGTTCCCATCTGGGGATTAAAGATGTGTTCCACCACTCCTGGATCAAAGTTTTTCTTTATTTAGAGTTTGTTTTGTATCAGGCTGACCTTGAGCTCTGAGATCTGCCTGTTTCTGTCTCTAGTGTGTTGGGGCTAAGGGTGTACTCTTCTTGAATGATGGGATTAAGGGTGTGTACCCTCACCACCCTTTTCTGTGTAACTCTAGAATTTATAAGTCCACTAACTCTATGGTGCTCCTCCCGTCTCTGCTGAAGTTAAAGGCATGGGTTAACACCACATTTCTCCTGTATTTTACCTTAGCTCTACGTTTTTTTGACACTTGGAGGTTTATAAAACCAGGTTGAATGGCTGTGTCCTTTATTTTATTTACAGTGTTTTAACGTTGTTACCTGCTTTTTTTAATTAATAAATTTATTTGTTTGTTGCTAAGGTATGTCTGTCAGAGAAACAGGACCAAAAGGCTGAAGACTGATGCTGGAATGTATGGAGAGAAAATGGGAACTGTCCAGGTAGTCACTGGTTTGTCATTTCTTAGGATTGGAAGCTGCAGGACCTGCACTTCCTATATAATCAGATATATTTATCCTTTTCAGCTCTCTGAGGTGGTTGAAGAATAGACAGCTTGAGTCTCATAGCTAAATTTTGAGTTGTGTAGGAATCAAGAGGGCGTTCTAGATCTAAGAAGATGGTTATAATAGTGATGCAAGTTAGTATGAAAGCTAAGTCAGTTATAGAACTTTAAACTCATGGAGATGGTTAGAAGGTAGAAGGTTAAAGTCAGGGGCCAAATATGTATGAACTGGACATTGGGAAGGTATACTGGGCCATTTAACTCTCATAAATGTGGCATATTTAATTCTGCTGTTTTGTATAGAATTTACTGTTATAAGGGAAAGAACCATTTGTTGGATTGAAAAGGGAAGCTGTTGGGGGGGGGGAAGAGGGTGGAAGGGTGGGACAGGAAGGGGGAATAGGGAAGGGTTTGTGACTGAGATGTAACTGGAAGAAAAAAAAATAAAGTACATATATATATATATATATATGAAGATTTTACCAAGGGTAAATCTAAACTGTAACTAAGATTTTAGGAACCATCAGATTACAGGTAACATGAAGTTACCCCTGAACTTGGGATTTAATGCTAGCTCAGATATGGTGTTTCCTTATTTGTAAAATGGATATCTAACCCAGTATCTTTGTGAGGGTTTAGAGAGAAAAATGTAAAGAGCTTTGCATATTGTCTGAATTTGGAGATGAATTTTTACATATTATGATTAGATTATGATAGATGTACTTGGAAACAAATCCCTTATAACAATTTTCAATTTTTAAAAAGACTTGTGTATTTCTTACATGCATTTAATGCATTTTGATTAAGTCTATTTCCCATTCCCTCCTCAACATCTCTCTGAAAACTTATAACCACTATTTTTACCTCTCAATTTTTTGTATATATAGTTTTGAAACCCACTAAGTACAGTTAATGACACCAGTACGTACATAGGTATAGGGTCATCTGCTGGAGCATGGGTTGTCTCTCAGGGGTCTCATCCTTGAAGAACAGTGGCTGTCCCTTGTTCAGAAGCCATTACCTGCCAATAGCTCTTCTGCTAGGAAGTGAGACTTTATGAGTCCCATCCTCTGTCCATGCTGGGATTTTGGCTGGCTGGATTTTGTGCAGATTGTCACAATCATTCTAGTTCATTTGTGCAAAAGCCCTGTTGTGTTCAGAAAACACTGTTTTGCTGTAGTCTGTTCTTCTGTCTCTTACAATTTTCGATTCCTCCTTCCTGTAATAACACCTGAGCCTTATTAAGAGGGAGTATGATGTCCCATTTATGGCTAAGCATTCCAGCCTCTTATTCTCTTCATGTTGACCCATCTGGATCTCTGTGTTAACTGCTCTCCACTGCAAAAAGAAGTTTCTTTGATGAGATTGAGAGATGCATGGATTTATGGATATAATAAATCTTAGGAGTTGGGTTAAGACTGTATTCACTTAGCAGAATAAGAGCAACAGGTTTTCCCTTAGGGCATATAACTTACTTAGCTGCAGGTTCTTTTCCCCATTGACAGTACTAGGAATTGTGGAGTGGGCCTTGTATCCTATCTGAAAGTAGCTGGTTACTTCCATAATATTCATGCCACTATTGCAGTAGAGGGGCTCTTTTGCCAGGAAAATTTTTATTGTAGCTCTCAGAGTTGACAGGTAGGTAAGACTGATGATTACTTTTCTTCCCTGGTAGCACGCTCTACACTGCACTTTGAAAGCTGGCCAGTAGAGATAAAGTTTCCAGATCAGTACCAGCTTGATTTCTCATGATGTATGTATGATTCAAGTATGTGGTGTCAGCCACAGGATCTTTCACTCAAGTTCTGGAGAGCAACCAAGAGCAATGATCTGTAATATATGGAATCCAGAGAACAACAACTCCAAAAAAGGTAACTCCTTCCTGGCACTGAGATTTTAATTTATAATCTATAGTGTCTAGGAGAGGCATTATACTCCTTGTTATAGTGTAATTCCATTTAATTCTTTTTATATATGTATATGTTTATATTTTAAGGACCTTCTACAGTAGTAGTTTTCCATATGGTATTTCAAAGGTGTTTAGTCTTAGTTGTCCCTCCTCATAGTCCCTTCTTTACTCTGTACTGCCACCCCCACCCCACTTATTTCTTGTTCCCTTATTCCCTATTCTTTGCTTCATGCCACTTATGTTACATCTCCCCTCCCTTAAACCACTCCAATGCCCCCTATTTTATTGAATTCTGTGGGTACTTCAATTTAAACACATGCAAACACATGTTGTTTAAAAAAAAAAACAAAACCAAAAACCTAAAATATCCCAGTCATTTAATTTTTACCAATGAAGACTTAGGAGCCAGATGCTGTGCTGAAAGCCTGCTAGCTCAGAGAGGCAGAGAAAACATTCAACGGAAAACCCTAGAGAAAAAAGTCCAGAGCTAAAAACTCAAAGCTAAAAAGCTCCTTCTTCTTCTCTACGTTGTCTTAAATACCCTCAGCTCAATGTTCTTCCTTTCTGTTAATCCTTGTCAACTGGTGTCTTGCTCTGCCTCTTGACCTAGGGTTAACTTTATTTAATTCTGTGTACAGAAAACTCTTTTATTAAAAGGGTGTGCTAGGGAAGATGCACATCACAAGTACATGTTTACAGTAAACAGAAAGCTCTAGGATTAAAGGCTGAGCCACCCACAATTAGAAACAGGTTTTTCCAATGCACAGTCTCAGGGTTTACAATGTGATCAAATATTCTGCAACAGTTCACAAGGATCAAATACTCTGCAGCACACACATTTAAAGGTTCAAAGCTGGTATCCACATGTGGGAAAGACTATGAGATGTTTGTCTTTTTGGTCATGGTTATTCCAGTCAGAATGATTTCTAGCTCTAAATTTACCTACACATTTTATTTTTCTTAACACCTAAATAATATGTCATGGTGTAAATATACCACACTTTTATTAGCCATTCATAAGTTGATGCTAGTTCATAACTGAGGCTGTTTCCATCTCCTGACTATTGTAAGTTGAGTAGCACTGAACAAGTTCTATGGAAGGGTATAAAATCCTTTAGGTATATATGCCAAGAGTGTTATAGCTGGACCATGTGGTAGATTTCTAGCTTCTTGAGGAACAACCACATTGATTTCTATAGTGGCTTCATCAATTTCTACTCCCACCAACAATGCATAACATTCCTCATTCTCCATATCAACGGCAGCTTTGTGGTCTTTTTTTTTTTTTATTTTAGACATTGTGGGGTTAGATGTAATCTCAGTGTATTTTTTTTCTTTTGTTGAAAATAGATTTTTTTCTCACATAATCTATCCAGTTTACAGTTCCCTTCCCTCTACACCTCCCAGTTACTCCCCATTTCCTCTCCCATCTGGATCCACCCCTCCTTTCTGTCTTTCATTAGAAAACAAGTAAGCTTCTAAGGAATAATAATAATAAAATAAGATAAAATATAACAAGATAAAGCAAAAACTAGCACATTGGAATAGGACAAAAACAACAGAAGAAAAAGAGCACAAGAAAAGACCCAAAAAACAGATATAGAGTCAGAGACTCACTCAGGAATACCAAATTAAGCAGGAAGCCATAATATATAATACACAAAGGACCTATAGGGTAAAAAAGAGAGAAAAATATATAAATAAAATAAAATTTAAAAAATAAGGAAAAAAACCAAACAGAACAACAACAAAAAAAAAAAAAAAAAAAACCTCTGATACTACATTATGAGACAAGGAACCTCCAAAGGTGTCAATGAGTTCTTTTTCTGTTGGCCATCTACTGCTGGGCATGTAGCCTACCCTTAGTTTGTTTTTCTAGTGAGACTCCCTGGGAGAAAACTAAAATTTCACTTGCAAGAGGTTATCAATTGGAGATTGCTTCTGGGTTAGGGATGGGAGCATGTGTTGACTTTTCCTTGAAGCTCTAGAATTCCATCTTGTACAAACCTGAGTAGACTATGTACATCTTCCTCAGTCTGTTGTTGTTATGACTTCAGGTTGGACTCTGGCCTTGTCAGGTACTCTCCCAGGAAGTTAGGGCCTTGTCAGGCACCAAGCCAGAAATGTATGTTTCTCTGGCAGAAGGTCCAGGCAACATCAGTTTCTGGGCAGAAAAGATGAAAAACAGGATGGGATCTGTGACATAGGATATCCTGGAGAGGTGGGAGAAAGAATTATCTCTATTGCAAGTGTCACAACCCTTTTAACTAAGCAAGCAGGAGGGTTGTGTAACCCTAACCCTCTCTGCCATACAGCGAAAGATTACTGCTCTTTTAGCTAAGCTGCCAGTGCCAGGTAGCTTCAAGAAGCTTGGAATTCCTATACTGACCCAAGGGACTTTGGGAGTCATACTGGGTTCCAGTAAATCTGATGGCTGCTTTGGGAACAGCCATCAATCAGCTGCTGCCTCAGATGAGCAGTACCATGAGTAGTGTGGACATGGGGGAAACTGGAGCTTCAGAGGAAGCCACTGGGGAGCCTGGCTAGGAAGCAGTGGCAGCGGCAAGACAGGAGCCTGCACCCGAGCAACCCTGGCTAGGCAGGGGGATTCAGCAACGAGTTTTTTGTGAATAGAAAAGCCCTTCCTCCCCAAGCCCAAAATAAACAGCTGAGTCTCAGACAGTCATGGTGGTGGAGGAATGGAGAGAGAGTTTATTTTGTGAACACAGGCATTATAAACCTTGAGCAGTGGGGAGGGGTTTTGGAGGTGAATGTATTTGATTCGCTGGGGCTACAACTGTCAGGGATACTTCATTTACATGCAGTAGCACAGTCCTATCATAAGAAAGGGAATGTAGTACCTAATTATCCCATGGGCAGCAGGGGTGGGGAAAGAACTCCAGGTATGGTTAGAGGCATGGACAAAGGTCATTGGCTGAAAGCCAAGGCAATTAGCATGGGGAAGTGTTTTCAGGTGACCACTGGGCAGGTTTCTTGTTGTTTTTGTTGTTCTTCTTCTTGTTCTTCTTGTTTTTGTTCTTGTTCTTGTTCTTCTTCTTCCTCTTCCTCTTCTGCTTCCTCCTCCTCCTCCTCCTCCTCCTCCTCCTCCTCTTTATCTTCTTTTAACATTTATTTATTAATTCAAGTTACATCTAAATCACAGCCCCTTCCCTCCTTCCGTCCCAGTCCCTCCCTCCCAACCTCTATCCCCTCTTTCTCCTATCCTTCTCCTCAGGTGAAGAGGGGCCCACATATCAGCCCCCCTCAGTTCATCAGTCACATGAGGGCTAAGAGCTTCCTCTTGCTCTGGGGCCTGACGTGGCAGCTCAGCTAGGGTAAAGTGTCCCACTAATAGGTAACAAAGTCCATGACTGATACTACCCCTTCCACTTGCTAAGGGATCTGTATGAAGACCAAGTTTAGGTGGGTTTCTTATCAGCAGAAAGGGTTGGGCTTGTAATCTCCCTGAGGGCTATGTGACATTCCTCAGATAGAGGGTGTGGGGTTTGGGATTCCCCCAGATCATGCAGAAGAGGGAACCTGTCATTTAGCACCCAGCTCAGGGATTTTCCAGTAATGCCAGACTTTGACCTTACCAGCAGGGTCCAACAGTCTGTGAACTCATAAGTGCATTGGTCCTATTGACTTAGAGGGCCTGGTTTTCTTGGTGTCCTCCACCCCCTTTAGCATTTTAACTCTTTCCAATTCCTCTCCTGCAGGGTTCCCTGAGCCCCGAGGAGAAGAATTTAATAGAGACATGCCTTTTAGGGTTGAGTGTTCCAAGTTATGTAAGTCTCTGTATTGTCTGGCTTCGAGTTTCTGTGTTTGTTCCCATCAGCATGAGGAAACTTTGATGATAGCTGATCAAGGCAGTTATCTGTTAGTACAGCATAATGTCATTAGGAGTCATTTTGTTGTTATGCCTCTTTAGTAGAATAGTAGTATTCAGTTTTCCCCTAGGCCTACCTCATCTCAGGTTCTTGGTCACACAAGAAGTGTTGGGTATGCTATCCACTTCATGGAGTGGAGTGGGCCTTTTTCCCTTTTTTATTTATTATTTTTTGGTTTTTTTTTTTTTGAGACAGGGTTTCTCTGTGTAACAGAGCCCTGGCTGCCCTCTGCCTCCAAGTGCTGGAATTAAGGGCCTATGCCATCACACCCAGCATCATGTGGTTTTTATTACTGTAACTTTGTAGTGCAACTTATAATTGGGGATGGTAACACCTACAGAAGTTCTTTTATTATTCAGGATTGTTTTAAACACCTGGATTTTTGGTGTTTCCATATGAAGCTGAAAATTATACTTTCAAGATCTCTGAAGATTTGTGTTGGAATTTTGACGATGATTGCACTGAGTTTGTAGAATGCTTTTCGTAGGATCACCATTTTCACTATATTAACCCTACAGATCCATAAGCACGAGAGATCTTTTAGTCTTCTGATATTCTCTTCAATTTCTTTCTTCAGTGTCTTAAAGATTTTTTCATACAGGTTCTTTGTTTGGTGAGAGTTACCTCAAGAATTTTTAAATATTATTTGAGTTTATTGTGAAAGGTATTATTTCCTTGAGTTTTTTCTCAATCCATTTGTCATTTGTATAAGGTGGGATACTGATTTTTTTGTGAGTTAATTTTTATTCAGTACTTTGCTGAAAGTATTTATCAGATGGAGGAGTTTCCTAGTGGAATTTTTAGGGGTCACTTATGTATATTATCAAATCATCTTCCATTTAATTTAATGTTGAATATAGGTTTTCTCTACATTGGGAAAAATTTACAGGGAAGTTGGTTTGTAAATTTGTTGGGTCTTTATATGGTTTGGGTATCAGGGTAACCATGGCCTCATAAAACAAATTGGGTAATATTCCTTCTGTTTCTATTTTATGGAATAATTTGAGGAGTATTGTCATTAACTCTTCTTTGAAAGTCTGATAGAATTCTGTGCTAAAACCACATGGCCTTGTGCTTTGTTTTTGGTTGGAAGAATTTTAATGACTGCTTCTATTTCACTAAGTGTTATAGGTCTCTTTAAATTGCTTATCTCGTCTTGACTTAATTTTGGTACGTGTTATGTATTGAGAAAATTATGTATTTCTTTTAGATTTTCCAATTTGGTGGAGTAGAGGTTTTAAAGTGTGTCCTTATGATTCTGTGGATTTCCTCAGTGTATGTTGTTATGACCCCCTTTTCATTTCTAATTTTGTTAATTTGGGTATTTTATCTCTTCCTTTCAGTTAATTTGGTAAAGGCTTGTCAATTTTATTGATTTTTTTTTAAAAGAACCAACTCCTTGTTTCATTGAGTTTTTTGTACTTTTGTTTGTTTCTATTTTCTGATGTCAGCCCTGAATTTGATTATTTCTTGCCATCTACTTGTTTTGGGTATGATTTCTTTCATTCCTTTCTTTCTTTTTTTGTTCTAGAGCTTTCAAGTGTGTTCTTAAGTTGCTAGTATGAGATCTTTCCATTTTTAACAAAATGTAGGCACTTAGTACTGTGAACTTGCCTCAGCATTGCCTTCATTGTATCCTGTAAGTTTGAGTCTGTTAGGTGTTCATTCTCATTCAATTCTAGGAAGTATTTAATTTCTTAATTTCTGCCTCAATCAATTTTTATTCAGTAGAGAGTTGTTCAGTTTCCAGGAGTTTTGAGCTTTCTGTTGTTTATATCTAGTGTTAATTCTAGGAGGAAGGGGAGGCTGCAGCAGATGGTCTGCTACAGAGTTGGGGATGAGACTGGGGAGTTGGATTTGGAGGAGAGTGAAGATCTGCAGTTAGCCTGCCCACTTCTCTGGAAGGAATGTCAAGTGGTTTTAATTTGTATTTTCTGAAGGGTAAGAACATTCAAAATATTTCTCACTCACTTGTTTTTTTTCTTTTGAGAACTCTGTTTAGTTCCATGCCCCATTTCTTACTTTTTTTTTAATGTTTAGGGTTTTTTTCATGTTCTAGTTACTAATATTTTGTCAATTGTATAGCTGGTAAAGATTTTTTACATTGTTTATGTTGTATCTTCACTTAAATGATAGGGTCCTTTGCTGTAAGAAAGTTTTAGTGTCATGAGGTACCATTTGTCAATTTCTGGTCTTAATGCCTGTGCTACTAGGGTCCTGTTCAGGAAGTCATTTCCCATGCCTGTAAGTTGAAGTGTATTCCCCAATTTCTTATTTATCAGATTTATGTTATTATGTTGAGGTCCTTATCTATTTGGAATTGAGTTTCAGGTCGAGAGGTAGGGTGTAGTTTCCTTCTTCTACATGTAGTTATCCAGTTTGACCAGATCCATTTTTTTGAAGAAGTTCTTTTCTTTTCAGTGTGTATTTTTGGCCTCTTCATAAAAAAAATCAAATGGCTTTACATATATGATCTTGTATCTGGGTCCTTCTATTTCATTGATCAATGTGTCTGATTTTATGCAGTATTATGTATTCATTACCATGGCTCCATAATATGAGTTGAAATAAGGGCTAGGAGAATGTACACAGTGCTTTTAAATAATTGGTTTGGTCATCCTGGAGCTTTTGGATTTCAATACAAACTTTCAGAGTATTTTTTTTCAATTTCTGTGAAGAATTGCATTGGAATTTTGGTGGTGATTGTATTCAATCTGTAGATTCCCTTTTTCACAAAATTAATCTTACCAATCCATGAACATGGGAGATCTTTCCATCTTCTGGTTTTTTCATTTTCTTTCATCAATGCCTTAAATTTTCTATTATACAAATCATTTACTTTGGTTAGATTTTTTCTAAGATATTTCTTTTTTGGAGGCTATTGTGTGTGGAATTGTTTCCCAGATTTCTTTCTTTCTTTTTTTCCCCTCATTAGTTTATTTATTTGTTTATTTACATTCCAATTGGCATCCCCCTCCCGCATCTCCTCCAAGTCCCACACTCCCACCTACTTCCCCCATACTCCCCAGTACCCACTCTGGCACATCAAATCCCATCATAACTAGGTACCTCCTCAAGACAAGCAGAGCTGCTTTGTTAGGGGATTCACTTGAGGACCAAGCAGCCCATCAGTTTCATATGTGTAGGGGGCCTAGGACCAATCCAAGCATGTTATTTGGTTGATGGTTCAGTCTCTATGACCCACCCTGTATCCAAGGTAATTGGCTATGTGGGTCTTCTTGTGGTGTCCTTGATCTCTCCAGCTCCTTCAAAACTTCCCCTAACTCTTCCTCAAGACTCCATGATTTTCACCTAATGTTTGGCTGTGGGTCTCTACATTTGTTTCCATTATCTGCTGGAAAAAGTTTCTCAGATGGCAGTAATGTTGGGTTTCTGTTCAGTTCCCTCTCTACATCCACTTCGTTTTAAAATTAATTTATTCATTTAACATTTGTCTTTTCTAAGATTTTATTTATTTTTTTATGTATATTATATGAGTGCTCTATCTGCATGAACATCTGCAGCCAGAAGAGGGCATCAGTTCACATTGCGGATACTTGTGAACCACCATGTGGTTGCTGGGAATTGAACTCAGGACCTCTGGAAGAACAGCCAATGCTCTTAACCACTGAGCCATCTCTCCAGCCCCCTCTCCATCCAGTTCTGATGTCTCTTTTATTTCCCCTACTTAGAGGGATTCAAGTGTCATCTCTTGAGCTCTCCTTGTTACTTCATTTCTTTGGATCTGTGGATTGTAGCATGGTTATCCTGTAGGTAATGGCTAATATCTGTTTATGAGTGATATATACTATGTGTGTCTTTCTGGGTCTGCGCTAGCTTACTCAGGATGATCTTTTCTGGTTCCATCCATTTGCCCTCAAATTTCATATCCTTGTTTCTAATAGCAGAATAGTATTCCATTGTGTAGATGTAACACAATTTCTTTGTCCATTCCTCAGTTAGGGGACATCTGGATTTTTTTTCCAGTTTCTAGTTATTATGAATGAAACTACTATGA
Organism: Lophiomys imhausi; assembly: GCA_907164525.1. NCBI lineage: Eukaryota > Metazoa > Chordata > Mammalia > Rodentia > Muridae > Lophiomys > Lophiomys imhausi. The sequence continues at coordinate 1,437,426 of CAJQZJ010033939.1, forward strand.
ACATAGTTGAGGAAATGTCCTTGTGGTTTGATGATGCACATTTGGGGTATATGCCCAGAAGTGGTATAGCTGGGTCTTGAGGTAGAACTGTCCCCAATTTTCTTAGAAAGGACCAAATTGTTTTCTAAAGTGGTTATAGAAGTTGGCACTCCCACCAGCAATGGAGGAGTGTTCCCCTTTCTCAACATCTTCGCCAGATTGCCAGTCACTTGAGTTTTTGATCTTAGCCATTTTGATGGATGTAAGATGGAATTTCATAGTCATTTTGATTTGTATTTCCCTTATGATTAAAGATGTTGAGCATTTCTTTAAGTGCTTCTCAGTCATTAGAGATTCCTCAGTAATGAATTCGGTTTAGTTCTATACCCCATTTTTAAATTTGATTATTTGGTTTCTTGGTGTTTAATTTCATAAGTTCTTTATATATTTTGGATATTAGCCCTCTGTCAGATGTGAGGTTGGTGAAGATCTTTTCCCAATCTGTAGGCTGCCATTTTGTTCTAATGACAGTGTCCTTTGCCTTACAGAAACTTTTCAGAAGCTTTTCATAAGGTTTCATTAATTAATTGTTCATCTTAGAGCCTGAACTATTAGTGTTCTATACAGGAAGTTGTCACCTATACGAATGAGTTTCACGCTTTTTCCCACTTTCTCTTCCATTAGATCTAGTGTGTTCAGTATTATGTTGAGGTCTTAGATCCACTTGGACTGATAAATATGAATCTATTTCCATTCTTCTACATGTTGACATCCAGTTAGACCAGCACCATTTGTTGAAGATGCTTTCCTTTTTATATTGTGTGGCTTTGGCTTTGTCAAAAATCAAGTGTCTGTACATGTTTGGGTTTATTTCTGGGTCTTCTATTCAATTCCATTGGTCAACCTGTCTTGTTTTTATGCCTCTATTATGCAGTTTTTATTACTATTGGTTTGTAGTACAGCTTGAAGTCAGGAATGATGATACCTGCAGAGGTTTTTTTTTTTTTATTGTACAGGATTGTTTTCACTATCCTGGGTTTTTTTTCTATCAGTCAAGTGCAGTAGTGAGAAGGGGAGAAAGTATAGAACAGGAGTTCAATCTGTAACTGACTGTGAACAATCAATGGAGATAACTCACTACCTTCGGACCAGCCTATCCTGGGTTTTTGTTTTTCCATATAAAGTTGAGAATTGGTCTTTCAAGGCCTGTAAGAATTGTGTCAGGATTTTGATGGGAATTGTGTTGAATCTGTAGATTGCTTTTGGTTAGACAGCCATTCTTATAATGTTAATCCCACCTATCCATGAGTGTGGGAGATCTTTCCATCTTCTGATATATTCTTTGATTCTTTCTTCAGAGACTTGAAGTTTTTGTCAAACAGGTCTTTCATGTGCGTGGTTAGTGTTATGCCTAGGTATTTTATATTGTTTGTGGCTATTGTGAAGGGAGTTGTTTCCCTAATTTCTTTCCCAGCCTGTTTATCATTTGAATAAAGGAGGGCTACTGATTTTTTTAAATTCATTTTGTATCTAGCCACTTTGATGAAGGTGTTTATCAACTGTAGAAGTTCCCTACTAGAGTTTTGGGGGCCACTTATATATACTATCATATCATCTGCAAATAGGGATAATTTGACTTCTCCCTTTCTAATTTGTATCCCTTTTATTTCCTTTAGTTGTCTTATTACCCTAGTTAGAACTTCAAGTACTATATTGAAGAGAATGAGCAGCCTTGTCTTGTTCCTGATTTTAGTGGAATTGCTTTACGTTTCTCCTCTTTTAAAAAAATATTTATTACTTTAGGTTACATCTTCATCACAGTGCCCTCTTTCCACCCCTCCCAGTCCTGCCCTCCCACCCTCTACCCCCTATCCCTTCCATCACACTCCTCCTGGGAGGAGTGTCCCTACATAACAGTTCCCCGCCCCAGTTCAGCAGTCATATGAGGCCCAAGAGCCTCCGCATACACTGGAGGTCTACAAGGCAGCACCACTAGGGCAAAGTGTCTCATTGATAGGAAACAAAGTCTATGTTCCTGTTCCCTCTAGCGCATTGGTTGTAGTATAGTTATCCTGTACTATATGGCTAAAATCCAATTGATGCTGGCCATTGGCTTGCTGTATATTGCCTTTATTATGTTTAGGCATGGGCCTTGTATGCCTGATCTCTCCCAGACTTTTATCATGAATGGGTGTTGGATTTTGTCAAAGGCTTTTTTAGCATCTAATGAGATGATCATGTGTTTTTTTCTTTTAGTTTGTTTATATAGTGGATTACCTTGATGGATTTTTGTATGTTGAACCATCCCTGCATCCCTGGGAGGAAGCCTATTTGATCCCATGGTGTATGATATTTTTGATGTGTTCTTGAATTGCATTTGCAAGTATTTTATTGAGTATTTTTGCATCAACATTCATGAGGAGATTGGTCTGAAATTCTCTTACTTCGTTGAGTCTTTGTTGGTTTAGGTATCAAGGTGATTGTGGCTTCATAGAATGAGCTTGGCAAAGTTCCTTCTGTTTCTATTTTGTGGAATAATTTGAGGAGTATTGGTATTAGCTCTTCTTTGAATGTCTGGTAGAATTCTGAGCTAAAATCATATGGCCCAGAGCTCTTTTTTTGGTTGGGAGACTTTTGATAACTGCTTCTCATTCCATATGGATTATGGGGACTGTTTAATTTGTTTACCTGATTCTGCTTTAACTTTGGTAAGTTGAATTTATCAAGAAAATAATCCATTTCATTTAGATTTTCCAATTTTGTGGAGTACAGACTTTTTAAGTAAGACCTTATGGTCCTTTAGATTTCCTTAGTGTCTGTTGTTATGTCCCTCTTTTCACTTCTGATTTTGTTAATTTGGATAGTTTCCCTCTATCTTTTAGTTAGTTGGGCTAAGGGTTTATCTATCTTGATTTTCTCAAAGAACCAGCTCTTGGTTTCATTGTTTCTTTATATTGTTCTCTCTGTTTTTAATATATTGATTTCAGCCCAGAGTTTGATTATTTTCTGCCATCTACTTCTCTTGTTTGTATTTGCTTCTTTTTGTTCTAGAGCTTTCAGATGTCCTTTTAAATTGCTAGTATGAAATTGTTCTAATTTCTTTATGAAGGTGCTTAGTGCTATAAACTTTCCTCTTAGCACTGGTTTCATTGTGTCCCATAAGTTTGGGTCTGTTGTGCCTTCATTTTCATTGAATTATGGAAAGTTTTTAATTTCTTTCTTTATTTCTTCCCTGACCCAGTAGTCATAAGTAGAGAGATGTTCAGTTTCCATGAGTTTGTAGATTTTCTATTGTTTCTGTTATTGTTGAAGCCCAGCTTTAATCCATGGTGATCTGATAAGATACAAGGGTTATTTCAATTACTCTGTATCTGATGAGGATTGCTTTGTGACCATGTATATGGTCAATTTTGGATGTTTGGTGAGGTGCTGAGAAAAGGTTATTCTTTTGGGTTTGGGTGAAATGTTCTATAGATATATTAGGTCAACTTGATTCATGACTTCTTTTAGTTTCATTATTTCTCTGTTTAGTTTTTGTCTCAATGATTTGTCCACTAGTGAGAGTGGGGTATTGAAGTCTGTCACTATTGATATGTAGGCATCAATGTGTGATTTAAGCTTTAGTAATATTTCTTTTATGAATGAGGGTACCCTTGCATTTGGGGTATAAATGTTTAGAATAGAGACATGATCTTGGTGAATTTTTTCCTTTAATGAGTATTAAGTGTCCATCTCCATTTCTTTGGATTAATTTTAGTTGAAAGTGTATTTTATTGGATACAAGAATGGCCACTTCCTGCTTGCTTCTTGGGTCCATTTACTTGAAAAACCTTTTTCCAGCACTTTACCTTGAAGTGATTTCTATCTTTGTTGCTGAGGTGTGTTTCTTGTATGTTGCAGAATGATGGATCCTGTTTTCAAATCCATACTGTTAGTCTGTTTCTTTTTTATTGTGGAATTAAGTCCATTGATGTAGAGAGATATTAGTGACCAATGATTGTTAATTCCTCTTATTTTGATGGTGCTGGTAGTAGTAGTAGTAGTAGTAGTAGTAGTAGTAGTAGTAGTAGTAGTAGT
>CAJQZJ010033939.1:1441491-1465538 GCA_907164525.1 Lophiomys imhausi
GTAGTAGTAGTAGTAGTAGTAGTAGTAGTAGTAGTAGTAGTAGTAGTGTGTGTGTATTTTCCCTTCTTTTGGTTTTGAGGTTATTTATTTCCTATGTTTTCTGGATATAGTTAGCCTCCTTAGGTTGGAATTTTCCTTCTAGTACCTTCTGTAGGGCTGGGTTTGTAGATAGGTACTGTTTAAATTTGGTTTTGTCATATACTATCTTGTTTTCTCCATCTATGGTGCTTAAAGAGTCTGTCTTTAAGAGTCTCTGTTGAGAAGTCAGGTGTAATTCTGATAGGCCTGCCTTTATGTGTTACTTGGCCTTTTCCCTTGCAGCTTTTAATATTCTTTCTTTGTTTGGTACATTCAGTGTTTTGATTACTATGTGTCAGGGGGACTTTCTTTTTTGGTCCAATCTATTTGGTGTTCTGTAAGCTTCTTGTATGTTTATAGGCACCTCTTTCTTTAGGTTGTGAAAGTTTTCTTTTAAGATCTTGTTGAAAATATTTCCTGGGCCTTGGAGCTGGGAGTCTTCTCCTCCTATTATTTTTAGGTTTGGTGTTTTCATAATCTCCCAGATTTCTTGACTGTTTTGTGTCAGGAACTTTTCAGATTTAACATTTTCTTTGATCAATGCATCGATTTATTCAATTGTATCTTCTAGGCCTGAGATTCTGTCTTCCATCTCTGGTAATCTGTTGGTGATGCTTGTGTCAGTAGTTTCTGTACTATTGTGTAGGTTTTCTATCTCAGGATTCCCTCAGTTTGTGTTTTCTTTATTGTTTCTATTTCCATTTTATGGTCTTGTACCATTTTATTCATTTCTTTCACTTGTTTGTATTTTCCTGTAAACCTTTAAAGGATTTTTTCATTTCATTCAGGTGTTTGTTGTATTTTCCTTCATTTCTTTAAAGGGTTTATTCATTTTATTCAAGTGTTTGATTGCATTTTCCTATTTTTCTTTAAGAGATTTATTAATTTTCTCTTTCAAAGCCTCTAATATCATTATAGGGTTTGATTTAAGGTCCTTTTCTTGTGCATCATTTTTGTTAGGATAACCAAGGCTTGCTGTAGTAGGGTAGATGTGCTGTATTGCCCTGGCTCTTGTTATGTTTTTATGCCAGCATTTAGCCATCCGGTTGTACCAGGCTGTTCCTGGCTGCTCTTTGTGTAGCAGGCATGGGTGTTCTTGTGCTGAGAAGCTGGTTGTTCCTGGTGCTGCAGGACTGATGTAGGCCAGTGGAACAGTTTCTGGACAAGGGAGCTCAGAGGGACAGCACAAAGCTCAGGGCACCTGGAGTTGCCCCAGGGGACTTTGGAGATTCCTTGGCCAGGAGGCCTGGATGTTGCTGGTGTAGCAGGCCTAATGACAGCCTGAATGTTTCTGGTGCATTGATCTTGTGGAGGCCAGTGGAATCGTGGTCCCAATATTAAGGTAGAGTTTCCTGGTGTAGCAGGCCTGGATGTTTCTGGTGTATTAGGCCTCGTGACCCCAGGTGGAGCTGGTCCAGGAGCTGTGGCTAGATGCTCCTGGTGTATCAAGCCTACTACCATCTGGTGGGGCAAAGTTGGAACAGTAGTGTTTGGGGAACAGCACTCAGATCAGATCAGATGGGTATACCCCAGAGCACTGGGAAGGAGAGGGATTGGTTGGGAAGAGGGAAGAGAAGGAATCCAACCTGCATGTTCCTGAAATTGCAGGCCTGGGAACCCCAGGTTTAGCTGTATCTGGAAGATGGAGCTGGATGCTTGTGGTATATGAGGACTGGTAAACTGGGTATTCCTGAAGTTGCAAGCCTAGGGACCCCAGCTGGAGCAGGTCTGGAAGATGGAGCTTGGTGGGACAGCACTCAGCTTATGGCAGCAGGGTGCATGGGTTGGATATTCCTGAAGCTGCATACTTGGGGACCCCAGGAAGCCAGGTCCAGAAGATGGAGCTGGATGCTCCTGGTGTATGAGGCCTGGTAACTTCCAGTGGGGCAAGGTTGGAATCCAGATTTCTTTCATGATATGTGTATTGTTTGTATGTAGACAATCTACTGCTTTTTTTTTTTGGTAATTTTTATACTGATCTTTTGTTGAATGTGTTTATCAGCTGTAGGAGTTTTCTGGTAGTCTGTAATGTATAGAATAATAGCAGTAAAATCAAAATATGTTGACTTCTTCCTTTCTTATTTGTATACCTTTTATCTCTCCTTCACTTGGTTTATTGCTTATAGCTAAGACTTTAAGCACGATATAGAAATGGAGAGGGAGAATTACTATCCTGGTCTTGTTCCTGATTGTAGTGGAAATGCTTTGTGGTTTTCATTTATCATGATGTTGGTGGTGGGCTTGTTATGTATTGCCTTAATTATGTTGAGATGTGTTCCCTATATCTCTAGATTCTCTAAAATTTTTATCCTGAAATGATGCTGGATTTGTCTTAGGCCTTTTCTGTTTCTATGAGATAATCACATTGTTTGTGTCCATGAACCATTTTATGTGATGAATTACATTTATTATATTATATATGTTGAGACAACTTTGCATCTCTGTGATGAAGCTCAGTTGTGGTAGATAATTTTTAAGTGTATTTTTTTTTGGAGAATTTTGTTACTATGGTCATCAAAGAGATTTGGCCTGTAAATTTCTTTTTGAGGGAGTCTTTAATCTAGTGTGGCTATCAGAGTAATTAATACTTGTTTCATAAAAATTTGGAATTGTTTCTTCCTTTTTATTGTATGGAATAACTGGAGGGTTATTAGTGTAAATTCATCTATGAAAATCTAGCAGAATTCTATGCTAACTCCATTTGGCCTTAGTTTTTTTTAAACTGTGAGGTCTTTTTATTTATTCTTCCATTATACAATATATCCTGAGTGCATCCTCCCTTCCCTCCACTCCTACCAGTTGCCTCCTCCTCTCCCTCTCCTTGCCTCCCATCCACTCCTCCTCTGTTACCCATCAGAAAAGAGCAGCCTTCCCAGGAATATCAACCAAACATGGCATAACAAGATGCAGTAAGGCACAAACCCTCATATCAAGCCTGGATGGGGCAACCCAGTAGGAAGAAAAGGGCCTCAAGAACAAGGACTACTGCTTTCATCTTACTGGTTACAGGTCTGTTCAAATTATTTATTTAATCTTTATTTAATGTTGATCAGTTATATATATCTATAGATCCATTTCTTTTAGATTTTCCTTTAATAGAATATTGTTTCTTTTTAAGTATATCCTTATGAATCTCTGCATTTCCTCTGTGTCTGTACTAATGTGTCCTTTTTATGTGAGATCTTCATAGCTCAGGGGTTAGAGAAACGGTTTTGCAATCTCTCGCTTTTCTAATTTTGTTAATTTGTATCTTTTTTGGAGGGATTAATTCAGATAAAGTTTAGTCAACTTAAATTTATCAAAGATAAAATTTGTTTTATTGATTCTTTGTATTGGTTTTTAAATATTTCAATAATTTTAGCCCTATTTTTATTATATCTCCCCATCTACATTTTTTTGGTGTTTGTTTTATTTTATTTTTATAAGGTTTTCAGGTGTATAATTATCAATTTGAGATCTCTCAATTTTTATTTTTGATATAGGCAGTTAGCCATATAGAGTTTCTGCTTAGGACTGCCTTTGTATCTCACAGATTTTGGTATGTTGTACTTTAATTTTCATTCAGTTTAACAATTAAAATTTTTCATTCTAATAACATTTGCAAATCTCATTGAAGACAGAGAAGTTGACATGGTGCCTAACTAGAGGCTTCACTCCTTTTTTTATTTTTATTTTTACCTATTAATTTAATTTAATTTATTTTTTTAAATTTATTTATTCATTCCTTCAGGTTACATCTCCATCATAGTGTCCTCTTTCGACCCTTCCCAGTCCCGCCCTCCCACCCTCTACCCCGTAACCCTTCCATCCCACTCCTTTGGAGTGGAGTGTCCCAACATAACAGTCCCCCACCCCAGTTCAGCAGTTGTATGAGGGCCAAGATCCTCCTCACACACTAGGGGCCTACAAGGAAGCAGCACTAGGGCAAAGTGTCTCATTGACAGGATGAAAAAGTCTATGTTCCTGTTCCCTTTGGTGTGTTGGTTGTAGTATAGATATCCTGTACTATATAGCTAAAATCCTACTATAAGTGAATAGATGCCATGTGCATCCTTCTGAGTCTGGGGTAGCTCACTCAGAATGAGCTTCTCTAGCTCCATCCATTTGGCTGCAAATTGCATAATTTCCTTGTTTCTGATAGCTGTGTAGTACTCCATTGTGTAGATGTACCATAGTTTTTTAATCCATTCCTCAATTGAGGGACATCTGGGTTGTTTCCAGTTTCTAGCTATTACAAATAAGGCTGCTATGAACATAGATGAGGCAACTTCCTTGTGATTCGGTGAGGAGTCATTTGGATGTATACCCAGAAGTGGTATGGCTGGGTCCCGAGGCAGAGCGATTCCAAGTTTTCTAAGATATCTCCAGACTGAACTCCATAGTGGTTCCTACCTTTCTCTACACCCTCCCCGGCATGTGCTGTCATTTGAGCTTATGATCTTAGCCATTCTGACAGGTGTGAGATGGAATCTCAGAGTCGTTTTGAGTTGCATTTCTCTGATGATTAAGGATGTTCAGCATTTCTTCAAGTGTCTCTCAGCCTTTAGGAATTCCTCCTTTGTGAATTCTCTGTTTAACTCTTTCTCCCATTTTTAAATTGGATTATTTGGGTTCTTGGCATTTAATTTCTTGAGTTCTTTGTAGATTTTGGATATTAGCCCTCTGTCAGATGTGGGGTTGGTGAAGATTTTTTCCCAAACTGTAGGCTGCCTTTTTGTTTGAATGACAGTGTCTTTTGCCTTGTAGAAGCTTTTCAGTTTCATGAGGTCCCATTTATTGATTGTTGGTCTTAGGTCCTGAGCTGTTGGTGTTCTGTTCAGGAAGTTGTCACCTGTGCCAATGATTTTGAAGGTTTTTCCCACTTTCTCTTCTAGTAGATGTAGTATGACTGGGCTTATGTTAAGGTCTTTGATCCACTTGGACTTAAGTTTTGTACAAGGTGATAAGTATGGGTCTAATTTCAATCTTTTACAAATGGACATCCAGTTGGACCAGCACCATTTGTTGAAGATGCTGTCCTTCTTCCATTGTGCAGTTTTGGCTTCTTTGTCAAAGATTAGGTGACCATAGGTGTGTGGGTTCATTTCTGGGTCTTCAATTCGATTCCACTTATCCACTTGTCTGTTTCTATACCAGTACCATGCTGTTTTTATTACTATTGCTCTGTAGTAGAGCTTGAAATCTGGGATGGTGATACCTCCAGATGTTTTTTTATTGTACAGGATTGATTCAGCTATTCTAGGTTTTTTGTTATTCCATATGAAATTGAGAATAGCTTTTTCCAGGTCTATAAAGAATTGTGTTGGTGCTTTGATAGGAATTGCATTGAATCTTGATTTTAGTAGGATGGCCCTTTTTATTATGTTGATCCTACCTATCCATGAGCATGGGAGATCTCTCCATCTTCTGATGGCCTCTTCAATTTCTTTTTTCAAGGGCTTGAAGTTCTTGTTGTACAGGTCCTTTACTTTCTTGGTTAGAGTTACCCCCAGGTATTTTATATTGTTTGTGTCTATTGTGAAGGGAGTTGTTTCCCTAATTTCTTTCTCAGTCCATTTATTTTTATATAAAGAAGGGCTTCTGATTTTTTTGAATTAATTTTCTATCCCGCCACCTTACTGAAGGTGTTTATCAGCTCCAAGAGTTCTCTGGTGGAATTTTTGGGGTCGCTTATGTATACTATCATATTCATCTGCAAGTAGGGATAATTTGACTTCTTCGTTTCCAATTTGTATTCCCTTGATCTCCTTTAATTGTCTTATTGCTTTAGCAAGAACTTCAAGTTCTATATTGAAGAGATATGGTGAAAGTGGGTATCCTTGTCTTGTCCCTGTTTTTAGAAGAAATGCTTCAAGTTTCTTTCCATTAACTTTGATGTTTGCTACTGGCTTGCTGTATATTTCCTTTATTATTTCCAGATATGGTCCTTGCATGCCTGCTCTCTCCAGAACTTTTAGCATGAAGGGGTGCTGAATTTTGTCAAATGCTTTTCTTGCATCTAGCGAGATAATTATGTTTTTTTTCTTTCATCTTGTTTATGTGGTGAATTACGTTGATGGATTTTAATATGTTGAACCATCCCTGCATTCCTGGGATGAAGCCTACTTGATCATGGTGCATGATACTTTTGATGTGTTCTTGGATTCGGTTTGCAAGAATTTTATTAAATATTTTTGCATCTATGTTCATGAGGGATATTGGTCTGAAGTTCTCTTTCTTTGTCGGGTCTTTGTGTGGTTTAGGAATCAGGGTAATTGTGGCCTCAGAATGAGTTTGGTAGTGTTCTTTCTGATTCTACTTTGTGAAAGAGTTTGAAGAGTATTGGTATTAGCTCTTCTTTGAAGGTCTGATAGAATTCTGTGCTGAAATCATCTGGCCCTGGGCTTTTTTTGGTTGGGAGATTTTTAATGACTGTTTCTATTTCCTTAGGGGTTATAGGGCTGTTTAATCTGTTAACCTGATCTTGATTTAGCTTTGTAAGTGTAATCTATCAAGAAAATTGTCCATTTTGCTTAAGTTTTCATATTTGGTGGAATATAGATTTTTAAAGTAGGACCTAAATATTTTCTGGATTTCCTCAATGTCTGATGTTATTTCTCCCTTTCCTTTCTGATTTTGTTGATTTGGGTTTTTTACCTCTATCTTTTAGTTAATTTGGCTAAGGTTTTATCTATTTTGTTGATTTTCTCAAAGAACCAACTCTCGGTTTCATTGATTCTTTGTATCGTTCTTTTTGTTTCTAAGTTGTTGATTTCAGCCCTAAGTTTGATGATTTCCTGCCTTCTGCTCCTCTTGTGAGTGTTTGCTTCTTTTTTTTTTCCCAATTCATCCAGTTTGGCTGTTAATTTGCTAATATGCGCTATCACAATTTTCTTTTTGAAGACACTTAGTGCTCTGAACTTTCCTCGTATCACCGCTTTCATTGTGTCCCATAAGTTTGGGTATGTTGTGCCTTCATTTTCGTTGGTTTTTAAGAAGTCTTTGATTTCCTTCTTTATTTCTTCCCTGACCCAGTAGTCATCTACTAAAGAGTTGTTCAGTTTCCATGTGTGTGTAGGCTTTCTGTTGATTCTTTTGCTGTTGAAGTCCAGCTTTATTCCATGGTGGTCTGATAAGATACAAGGGGTTATTTCAATTTTCTTGTATCTGTTGAGGCTATCTTTGTGTCCAACTATATGGTCGATTTTGGAGAAGGTTCCATGAGGTGCTGAGAAGAAGGTGTATTCTTTTGTGTTTGGGTGAAACGTTCTATAGATATCTGTTAGGTCCATTTGGCTCAAGAGCTCTGTTAGGCTCATTATTTCTCTGTTTGGTTTCTGTTGTGATGATCTGTCCATTGTTGTGAGTGGGGTTGAAATCTCCCACTACTAATGTGTGGGGATCGATGTGCGATTTAGTTTTAGGAGAGTTTCTTTTACAAATGTAGGTGCCTTTGTGTTTGGGGCACAAATATTCAATATTGAGATGACCCCTTGATGAATATTTCCTTTAACGAGTATGTAATGCCTTTCTCTGTCTTTTTTTATTAACTTCAGTTGGAAGTCTATTTTGCTTGATATTATGATGGCTACTCCAGCTTGCTTCCTGGGTCCATTTGATTGGAAAACCTTTTCCCAGCCCTTTACTCTAACATAGTGTCTATCTTTGTTAGTAAGATGTGTTTCTTGTAAGCAGCAAAATGATGGGTCTTTTTTTATGGATCCAATCTGCAAGCCTGTGTCTTTTTATTGGGGAGTTGAGCCCATTGATGTTTATGGATATTAGTGATCAGAGGTTGTTATTTTCCATTATTTTGGTATATAGGTGGTGGTCCTGTGTTTCTTTTGGTTTAGTTGCCGTGGAGTTTTCTGTTTCCTCTGTTTTCTTGGGTGTAGTTATCTTCTCTGGGTTGGAATTTTCCTTCTAGCATCCTCTGTAGAGCTGGGTTTGTGGGTAGATATTGTTTAAATTTGATTTTGTCATGGAATATCTTGTTTTCTCCATCTATGTTTATAGAGAGTTTTGCTGGGTATAGTAGTCTTTCTGGGCACATATGTTCTCTCAGGGCTTGTAGGACATCTGTCCAGGCCCTTGTAGCTTTTAGATTTTCTGAGGAGAAGTCAGATGTAATTCTGATGGGTCTGCCATTATACGTTACTTGACCTTTTTCTCTTATAGCTTTTAATATTCTTTCTTTGTTCTGTACATTTGGAGTTTCAATTTTTATGTGGCAAGGGGAGTTTCTTTTCTGATCTAATCTGTTTGGTGTTCTGTAAGCCTCTTGGAATTTTATTGGCATCTCTTTCTTTAGGTTTGGGAAGTTTTCTTCTATGATTTTGTTGAAGATGTTTGCTGGACCTTGGAGTCGGGAGTCTTCTCTTTCCTCTATGCCTATAATTCTCAGGTTCTGTCTTTTCATTGGATCCTTGATTTCTTGGATGTTGTGGGTGAGAGATTTTTTAGCTTTCTCCTTTTCTTTGGATGTTGTAATGATTTCTTCCAACGAATCTTCCACACCTGTGATCCTGTCTTCCATCTCTTGTATCCTATTTTTGATACTCATGTCTGTAGTTCCTGTTCTCTTCTCTTGATTCTCCATTTCCACTCCTAACTCTAACTGTTCTTTCTTTATTGCTTCCATTTCCAGTTTCATGTCTTGAAAGATTTTATTCATTTTGTGTATTTCCTGCTCCTATTTGCTTGTCTTTGCCTGGAGATCTTTCATCTCTTTTAAATCTTTCATTGCCTTGTCTCTTTTCTGTTCAATTTGAGCCACTTTGGCTTCAATGATATTATCCATTGCTTTTGCTTGTAAAATTGTGGACTCTTTGAATTCCTTCATAGATTTAAGTTCTTCTTGAAAGGACTCTATCACTTTCCAGACTGTAGAGTTGTCGTCGTTTTCATGTGTTTCAGCTGTGGTGAAGTGATCAGGGCTTGCGGTACTAGCATCGCTGTGTTTTGTTGGAGTCATATCTCCCTGACTTCTGTTGTTTCTGTTTTTTCTCTGACTTTTAGCCATTTGGTTGTTCTTTGGTGTTTGTTCCTGTTGTCTTCTGGACTTGGATCCAAAGGGGGTGCTTTGGTGTAGCAGTAATATTGCTTGGTGATCTGTTACTTTCCACTGGCTGGAAGGAGCCTTGTATGGAGGTTTTCAGTGTGTCTCTGAGAGCTCACCCCTTCCTGTTTTGTCCCAATTTGGGACTCAGGTGAGGGGTTGTGATGGTGATGAGTTCCTGTAGATTCCTGGGATCCAACTGGTCTTCATATAGTTGACAGTGCAGGTTGACAGGCCTCAGGCTGTTGGGTGAGGTTGTAGCTCCCCTGCAGCTTACGTGTCAGACAGTGTTTGTGGTTCTCCCTGGCTGCTCACAGGGGGTTCTCAGGATTTATGTGAATCTAATAGCCAGAAGCACTGTTAGCTGTTGCAGCCTATACCCAGGCAATGAGGAATGGCTAGAGATTGTTTCACTGATCCCAAGTCAGGGCTCTCTATGTTGCACATTGAGTGTTCAACCTGCAGTGGCTCTGGTGGTTTGGTCCTGTGTGTCCAGGCACAGATTCTGTGGACTCTGGAGCTCCCAAGTTTGGGGGTTGAGGCCACCTGCTGGAGTCTTGAAATGACCCGGCTTCATGCCCTTAAGGTGAGTCAGTCAGCAGTGTCCCCCAGGTCGAAACCTCACCGATCCAGGGGTGGTGCTATATATGCTTAAGCTCTGGTTTCCCGCCGGAAGGGCCAGCACTAGTCAAAGAGTCTAATAATTATTACGCCACAATTTGCCCAGGGCTTGGACCCTGTGGTGGACAAATCCGCCTTCCAACCCTGCTGCCTTTTCTGCCACTCTCACAGCTCTGCCTATGTGGGTATGGAGCTGGCTTTGGATACTGGCAAATGGGGCCACTGTCTTCCAAGTTCCAGTACACAGCAGTCAAGCTGCTGCGTAACCTGCAGCCGGAAGAGTATCCTGCTGCTCAGTCCCACTGCAGCGTTTTGTTTTTTTTTTTTCCCATGACTGTGATCTACAATGGTAATTTGCATATAAGACATGATGGTGCAATAGAGACACAAAGATGTAGGGGTAACCAACCATTCTCTGAATTTAAAGTCCACTCCATGAGATGAACCCCCATGCCTCACACTTCTTTTTTTTTTTTTTTTTTTGTTTTTTTCGAGACAGGGTTTCTCTCTGTAGCTCTGGCTGTCCTGGACTCGCTTTGTAGACCAGGTTGGCCTCGAACTCACAGAGATCCGCCTGCCTCTGCCTCCCGAGTGCTGGGATTAAAGGCGTGCGCCACCACCGCCCGGCCTGCCTCACACTTCTTATGTGGTTGAGAACTGAGACTTTATAGGACATGAGCCCAGGGGAAACCAAATACTTTTGTTCTGCTAAAGGAATATAGCAGTAAAATGGCATACTGCTATAACCAGAGACCAGTGCCTAACTCTGCCATCCTCAGAAAGCTTCCTCTTGCAGTTGATGGAACCTAACATAGAGACCCACAACTGAACAATGGGCAGAGATTAAGGGACTTTGGAATACTCAGTCCTAAATGAGTCTTCATTAAATCCCTCCCCTCAGGGCTCAGGAAGCTATGAAGAAGAGGAGGCAGAAAGATTAGAAGAGCCAGAGGAGTAACTCTAAGGAAATGGTGTCTTCCAGACACAACAGGAATGATGGACGTATAAACTCACAGATCCTGGAAGCATGTATAGAGCCTGTACAGGTTCAAGCCAGATGAGGACCAGCTCTGAGGGTGATGAGTGGGCAAGGGCTGCCATTCATAACCAAGATGCTATCTTCAATTGAAATTTGCTTTCAAAGAAAAAAATCCAGTTTTCTCTAATAGAGTCTCACTGGATATAATAATAAACATGCTTAAGGGTAGATCTCATGCCCAGCAGCATTGGCCAACACAAAGTGAATTAAATGATATTTTTGTGGACTTTTTGTCTCATATTGGTTTGTTTGGGCATTTCTTTATTTTTTCCTTTATTTTTTATTTCTTCAAGTTACATCTCAATCGCAGTCCCCTCCCTATTCCCCCTCCAGTCCCACCCTCCCACCCTCAACCCCTCATCCTCTTCCCTTTTTTTTTCTTTTAAGTTTAAGGTATATCTTATTTCCCCCTACAGTTTCTCCTTTCAGTCCAACAAATGGCTCTTTCTCTTATAATAATAAATACAATACAGTACAACAGAGGTAATTAGGCCACAGGTATGAGGGTTATATGGCTTAACGTACATTCCCAATGACCAGTCCATATGTATTTGGTACCTGACTTTAACATTTTACTATCTAAACATCTCCATGAGTTTAAAGTTCTATATCTGACTCAACATTCATACTAATTGCAACACAATTTTAAAATTATCTTCTTAGATGTATAACACTCTCTTGACTCCTAAACAACTAAAAATTTAATTATGAGACTTTATCTATCTGTTCTTCAATCACCTCAGAGACCTGAGAGGGATAAATATATCTGATTTTATAGGAAGTACAGGGTCTGCAGCTTCCCAAACTAAGAAATGACATACCAGTGGCTGCCTGGACAGTTCCCATTTTCTCTCCATACATTACAGCATCGATCTTCAGTCGTTTGTCCCCGCTTCTCTGACAGACATTGATTGTAGAGCAGGGGTTATGAAGGACTTACCTACCCTGTCTTGGCAGAGCTAGACTGTTGACTTACCTGCTTCCAGGTTTTGTCCTTTTTGGACAGCATTCTGTCTACAGTTGGAGCAAGGGGCTTTTCCTACCAAGAGTAGGCTTGTGACTAATTCAATCATCTCCCACTGGAGATTCTTCGATGCTCATCTTCTACTTGGAGGAGAATAGGGGGTGCTGTCAGGAGTTGTTATGTCTTGATATAAAAAAAAATCTAAAGTTACGAAAACATCTTTGAATGCCATATTCTTCAGATCTCTTGAGGTTTTTGAAGAGGCCCTATCTATCTCTTATATTAGGGTAAGCAGATGTTGCTTGTCTCTTAGCAAGTTTATTTCTGATTAGCTTAGTAAGTAACTATAATAGGCTGTCATAGTACCTAACAGAATGACTGGCTTGTATAACCATTAGTTTGCATTTCTTAATTATCCTAAACAGTTCATGACAGTTAGTAGTAAAAGGCTGAAACATCACATTTCATTTTTTTTCTTTACCTCCTAACCCTTCCATCCCATTTCTCTGGGGTGGGGTGTCCTTATATAACAGTCCCTCATGTCAGTTGAGAGGTCGTATGAGGGCCAAGAGCCTCTTCATTCATTGGGGATCTATAAAGCAGTACCATCAGTGAAAAGTGTCTCGTTGCCTGGGAGAGAGAACTACTAAACAAACAAATCAATAAGCATACAATAGATAAAAAGGGGGGGGGCCAAGATGGCGGTGACCTACACTGACACATTTTGAACACGGGGGAAAAAAGAGCCATAAAAAACACAGAGTTATTGGGCACTGTGCAAAAACCAGAGGGGCTAGACCCCCCCGGGAACACTCACAGCTCCCAAGGGACTGTTAAAAGTCCCAGGGTAAGGCTCTCCCCCCATCTCTCGCAGACACGGAAGCCACTAAACCCAGGATTCGGGAACTCCCATTTGGAGAGGTGCCTGGTAAGATCGACCCCAACTCACAGCAGGAAGAATCAGAGGCCACGTGGCGATAGATCACTAGCCTACTGGGCTCCCCACACCTCAGGAAGAACTTATACCCACTTAAAAAACTTTGCGAGATAGTGGAAGTCTCAGCAAGGAACAAACAGGGAGCTCAATGGGTGGTCCGCAGCCGCTTGTGAAGCGGAGGGCGGAGGTTCCAAGAGAGCGAGGGAAGCCGGGAACCCAAAGGCGGGCGGGAGGGGCCGAATCCCGTGCACTCACGGAGGCGCAGCTGGGGAGGGAGCCCGGCTGGCAGGGACAAATCCCCGTGAACCCATGGCAGGACAACTGGGGAGAGAGCCAGGCGCGGGCGGGGCCAGGGATCCGCGCACCCACGGCTGAGCTGCTGGGGCGAGACGACCACTCAGGTGGCCAGAGGATCCGGGGCTCGGTGCACCCACGGAAGAGCAGCCAGGGAGGGAGACCCGCGGCTGTGCAGACAGGGAGGGAATCAGGCACAGAGGCCAGGCCTGTGGCGAGAAGCCTAGTGAGAAACCAGAAATCGGGACCATAGCTGTATTCTAGAAAATCCAGACATATTAGGTGTGGAGCCAGACCCTGTCAGCCTCCGTGACGACAAACAAAGCCCACAGAATCTGTGCCTGGGCAAACAGGTCCATAACATCAGAACCATTACAGGCTGATAACTCAGAGTGCAACATAGAGAAGTCTGAATTGGGAGCAGTGAAACAATCCCAGTCCATTACTCACAACCTGGGAATAGGCTGCACCAGCTCACAGTGCCTCAGGCGATTAAAACCACAGTGACCCTGAAATCCCCCTGTAAGCAACGACAGATAGCCAAGTAACTCGTCCCCTGCACCAAATCATCCACTGTGGATCCAAGCACAGAAAAAGACAAGAACAGACAGCTAAACACATTCAATGGCCAAAGGTCAAAAAAAAAAATAGAAATCAAGGAAATATGACTCCAACAAAGCAGAATTATCCTAGCTCATCCAATTCGGATGACCTCACACCAACAGAAACACATGAAAATGTTGACAATTCTGCATTATGGAAAGTGATAGAGTCCCTGCAAGAAGAACTTAAATCTATGAAGAAAATTCAAAGAAGCCACAATTCTACAAGTCAAAACAAGGAACAACACCATTAAAGAGCTCCAAGCCAAGGTGACAGAGCTTGAACAGGAAAAGGACAAAGCAATGAAAGATTTTCATACAAAAACAAGCAAGCTGGAGAAGGAAATGTACAAAACGAACAAAACCATACAAGACATGAAAATAGAAATAGAAACAATAAAGAAAACACAGTCAGAGTTAAAAGAGGAAGTGGAGAACCAAGGGAAGAGAACAGGAACTACAGATGTGAGTATCAACAATAGGATGCAAGAGATGGAAGACAGGATCTCAGGCATGGAAGATTCAGTGGAAGAAATCAGTACAACATCCAAAGAAAATGAGAAGGCTAAAAAATCTCTCACCCACAACATCCAAGAAATCAAGGACTCAATGAAAAGACGGAACCTAAGAATTATAGGTATAGAGGAAAGAGAGGACTCCCGACTCCAAGGTCCAGGAAATATCTTCAACAAAATTATAGAGGAAAACTTCCCAAACCTGAAAAAAGAGATGCCAATGAAAATCCAAGAGGCTTACAGAACACCAAACATATTAGATCAGAAAAGAAACTCCTCTCGCCACATAATAATTGAAACTCCAAATGTACAAAACAAAGAAAGAATATTAAAAGCTGTAAGAGAAAAAGGTCAAGTCACATACAATGGCAGACCCATCAGAATTACACCTGACTTCTCCTCAGAAGCTTTAAAAGCTAGAAGGGCCTGGTCAGATATACTACAAGTCCTGAGAGATCATAGGTGCCCAGCCAGACTACTTTACCCAGCAAAACTCTCTATCAACATAGATGGAGAAAACAAGATATTCCATGACAAAATCAAATTTAAACAATATCTACCCACAAACCCAGCCCTACAGAAAATCCTAGAAGGAAAATCCCAACCCAGAAAAGAAAACTCCACCCAAGAAAACAAAGGGAATAGAAAAACCCTCAGCAACTAAACCAAAAGAGGCACAGGACCACCGCCTATACCAAACTAATGGGAAATAACAGCCCCAGGTCACTAATATCCATCAACATCAATGGACTCAAATCCCCAATAAAAAGACATAGGTTTACAGAGTGGATCCGCAAGCAAGATCCTTCCTTATGCTGTATACAAGAGACACATCTAACTACGAAAGATAGACACTGCCTCAGAGTAAAGGGCTGGGAAAAGGTTTTCCAAGCAAATGGTCCCAGGAAGCAAGCTGGAGTAGCCATCTTAATATCAAACAAAACAGACTTCCAACTGAAGTTAATGTAGAAAGACAAAGAGGGGCACTATATACTCATTAAAGGGAATATTCATCAAGAAGAAATCTCAATACTGAACATCTATGCCCCAAATACAAAGGCACCTACTTTCGTAAAAGAAACACTTCTAAAACTTAAAGCGCACGTCGATCACAACACATTAGTAGTGGGAGACTTCAACACCCCACTCACAACAATGGACAGATCATCAAGACAGAAGACAAACAGAGAAATATTGAGTCTAACAGAGATCATGAACCAAATAGACCTAACAGATATCTACAGAACGTTTCACCCAAACACAAAGGAATACACCTTTTTCTCAGCACCCCACGGAACCTTCTCCAAAATCGACCACATAGTTGGTCACAAGGATAGTCTCAATAGATACAAGAAAATTGAAATAACACCGTGTATCTTATCAGACCACCACGGAATAAAGCTGGTCTTCAACAGCAAAAGAATCAACAGAAAGCCTACACACACATGGAAATTGAACCGCTCCTTACTGGATGACCACTGGGTCAGGGAAGAAATAAAGAAGGAAATCAAAGACTTCTTAAAATCCAACGACAATGCCGGGCAGTGGTGGCGCACGCCTTTAATCCCAGCACTTGGGAGGCAGAGGCAGGTGGATCTTTGCGAGTTCGAGGCCAGCCTGGTCTACAAAGTGAGTCCAGGACAGCCAGGGCTACACAGAGAAACCCTGTCTCGAAAAACCAAAAAAAAAAAAACAAAAAAACAAAAATCCAACGACAATGAAGACACAACATACCCAAACCTATGGGATACATTGAAAGCTGTGCTACGAGGAAAGTTCATAGCACTAAGTGCTTTCAAAAAGAAAATTGTGAGAGCTCATATTAGTGAACTAACAGCTAAGCTGGGTGAATTGGAAAAAAAAGAAACAAACACTCCCAAGAAGAGCAGAAGGCAGGAAATCATCAAACTTAGGGCTGAAATCAACAACTTAGAATCAAAAAGAAATATACAAAGAATCAATGAAACCAAGAGTTGGTTCTCTGAGAAAATCAACAAAATAGACAGACCCCTAGCCAAATTAACTAAAAGGCAAAGGAAAAGAACACAAATTAACAAAATCAGAAATGAAAAGGGAGAAATAACAACAGACATTGTGAAGATCCAGAAAATATTCAGGCATTACTTTAAAAATCTATATTCCACTAAATTTGAAAACATAAGCGAAATGGACAATTTCCTCGATAAATTCCACCTACCAAAACTAAATCAAAATCAGATTAACAGCTTAAACAGCCCAATAACACCCAAGGAAATAGAAACAGTCATTAATAATCTCCCAACCAAAAAAGCCCAGGGCCAGACGGCTTTAGCACGGAATTCTACAGGACCTTCAAAGAGGAACTAACACCATTACTTTTCAAACTCTTCCACCACATAGAAACAGAAAGAACACTGCCAAACTCATTCTATGAGGCCACTGTCATTCTGATTCCTAAACCACACAAAGACCCAACAAAGAAAGAGAACTTAAGACTGATCTCCCTCATGAACATAGATGCAAAAATACTTAATAAAATACTAGCAAACCGAATTCAAGAACACATCAAAAGTATCATACACCATGATCAAGTAGGCTTCATCCCTGGAATGCAGGGATGGCTCAATATACGAAAGTCTATCAATGTAATTCACCACATAAACAAGATGAAAGAAAAAAAACACATGATAATCTTGCTAGATGCAGAAAAAGCATTTGACAAACTCCAACACCCCTTCATGCTAAAAGTTCTGGAGAGAACAGGCATACAAGGACCATACCTAGAAATAATAAAGGCAATATACAGCAAGCCAGTAGCCAACATCAAATTAAATGGAGAGAAGCTTGAAGCATTTCCTCTAAACTCAGGGACAAGACAAGGATGTCCACTTTCACCATATCTCTTCAATATAGTACTTGAAGTCCTTGCTAGAGCAATAAGACAACTAAAGGAGATCAAAGGGACAAAAATTGGAAATGAAGAAGTCAAATTATCCCTATTTGCAGATGATATGTTAGTATACATAAGCGACCCCAAAAACTCCACCAAAGAACTCTTACAGCTGATAAACAACTTCAGCAAGGTGGCTGGATACAAAATTAACTCAAAAAAATCAGAAGCCCTTCTTTATACAACAAACAAATATACCGAGAAAGAAATAAGGGAAACAACCCCCTTCATAATAGCCACAAACAACATAAAATACATGGGGGTAACTCTAACCAAGCATGTAAAGGACCTATATAACAAGAACTTCAAGCCCCTGAAGAAAGAAATGGAAGAGGCCTTTAGAAGATGGAAAGATCTCCCATGCTCATGGATAGGTAAGATCAACATAATAAAAATGGCTATCCTACCAAAGCAATATATAGATTTAATGCAATTCCTATCAAAATACCAACACAATTCTTTATAGACCTGGAAAAAGCTATTCTCAACTTCATATGGAACAACAAAAAGCCCAGAATAACTAAATCAATCCTGTACAATGAAAAAACATCTGGAGGTATCACCATCCCAGATTTCAAGCTGTACCACAGAGCGACAGTAATAAAAACAGCATGGTACTGGTATAGAAACAGACCAGTGGATCAATGGAATCGAATTGAAGACCCAAACATGGACCCACATACCTATGGCCAACTAATCTTTGACAAAGAAGCCAAAACCGCACAATGGAAGAAGGACAGCATCTTCAACAAATGGTTCTGGTCCAACTGGATGTCCACTTGTAAAAGAATGAAGTTAGATCCATACTTATCACCTTGTACAAAACTTAATTCCAAGTGGATAAAACACCTTAACATAAAGCCGGCCACACTAAAGACACTAGAAGAAAAAGTAGGAGAAACCCTCGAACTCATTGGCACAGGTGACAACTTCCTGAACAGAACACCAACAGCTCAGGACCTGAGATCAACAATCAATAAATGGGACATCATGAAACTGAAAAGCTTCTGTAAGGCAAAGGACACTGTCATTCAAACAAAACGGCAAGCAACAGACTGGGAGAAAGCCTTCACCAACCCCACATCTGATAGAGGGCTATTATCTAAAATCTACAAAGAACTCAAGAAACTAAAAGCCAAGAAACCAAATAATCCAATCAAAAAATGGGAGATGGAGCTAAATAGAGAATTCACAAAGGAGGAATCCCTAAGGGCTGAGAGACACCTGAAGAAATGTTCAACATCCTTAAACATCAGAGAAATGCAACTCAAGATGACCCTGAGATTCCACCTAACACCTGTTAGAATGGCTAAGATAAAGAGCTCAAATGATAGCGCATGCTGGCGAGGGTGTGGAGAAAGGGGAACCCTACTCCATTGCTGGTGGGAGTGCAGGCTTGTGCAACCACTATGGAGGTCTGTCTGGCGATATCTTAGAAATCTAGGAATAACCTTGCCTCAGGACTCAGCCATAGCACTTCTCGGTATACACCCAAAGGACCTCTCACGGACACATAGGGAAGTCTCCTCATCTATGTTCATAGCAGCCTTATTTGTAATAGCTAGAAATTGGAAACAACCCAGATGTCCCTCAACTGAAGAATGGATTAAAAAATTGTGGTACATCTATACAATGGAATATTACTCAGCTATAAGAAACAATGAAATCATGCAATTTGCAACCAAATGGATGGATCTAGAGAAGCTCATCCTGAGTGAGCTAACCCAGTCTCAGAAGGATGCACATGGCATCTATTCACTTATAGTAGGATTTTAACTATATCGTACAGGATATCTGTACTACAACCAACACACCAAAAGGAACATGGACATAAATTTTTTTTTATCTTTTTCTTTTTCCTTCTTTTTTTCTTTTTTCTTTTTCCTTTTCCCTTCTCTTTTTCCTCTCTTTTTTGTGGATATTCTTTGTTTTTGTGGGTTTGTGTGTTTGTTGGTCTTTTTTTTAGTATTCCCCCAGTAGCAAGGAGACACCTTTCACTGGCAGTACTGCCTCGTAGGCCCCCGGAGAATGAAGAGGCTCTTGGCCCTCATATGACTCCTGATCTGTGGTGAGAGACTGTTAGGCAAGGACACTCCACCCCAGAGGAACAAGACGGAAGGGTCAGGGGGTAGAGCATGGGAGGGTGGGGCTGGGAAGTGGGAAAAGAGGACAATATGATAAGGATGTAACCTGAAGCAACAAACAAGTAAATTTATTAACTAAAAAAAAAAAAAAAAGGCAGGTGGCAGGGCTGAAACACTGTGAATGGAATAGAGGATACAGCCATTCGGCCTGGTTTTGCAGACCTCCAGGTATCGAGAAAACATGGAGCTAAGGTAAAATACAAGAGAATTGTGGTATTGGCCCATGCCTTTGACTTCAGCGGAGACGGGTGGAGCACCGTAGAGTTGGTGGTCTTATGTATTCTGGAGTCATACGGAGTGGGGTGGTGAGGGTGCATACTCTTGGTCCCACCATTCAAGAAGAGTACACCCTTGGTCCCAGCTCCCAGAACACTGGAGACAGAAACGGGCAGATCCCGGAGCTCAGGGTCAGCCTGATGCTGGGCAAACTCTAAATAGAGAAAGACTTCGATCCAGGAGTGGTGGAACACATCTTTGATCCCTTCAGATGGGAAACACAGGTCTCTGATCCCAATAATTAGAGTTCAGAGACACACACATGGGATTTGGAGGGACCTAGGTTTGGAGGTTACTTACAAAAGGCCTTCTCGATGCAGGCAGATTGTCCTTTGGGATCTCAAAATATATACACTAGAGCTTGTTTAGCTCCAAGGTGACAGAATGATTTCTTCTTTAACCCGGATTGAAAGATAACGCTTTGTATGTTGTCGGAAGGCCAAATTTGCTTCAGGAGAAGTACTACCTAGCCCCCCCCCCCAAAAAAAAGAGGGCAATTGTCCCAGGGTTGGGATTGGGGCAGGGCTCTGTTCTTATCTTTCCAGGAGAATCGAAGCGTCCATTAGGGGAGCCCGGGGACAGCTGGACAGCGGAAACCTCAGCAGAGAGCAGAATCAGGCACCAAGGAGGACGAGTGACCCAGTTGATTCTGCCTGGCAGACTTTCTCAATAGCTGTCTCCATCGGGGGCCTGCAACCACCACGGCAATCCAATGTCGCTGGGACTGTTCAGCTCTACACAATGCCCCGGCAGGAACCTCAGTGAAGCCTGCAAGATCAGCTTCTGCCTACAAACCCCTTAGGTCATCTAAACAGCTGAGAACAGAAGGACTGAACATAAAAGGAGTGTACTAACATTTTTAACCATTTTTTCCATTTGGGTTCGGGCCCCAAACAGGTCTACTACGACCTAAATCAGCAGGAAGTCACTTTAAGAGAGCGACGTCCCATGCCCAGAGGGTGGGGAAGGTGTTTCTCTGCCCTTCTTTTTGGTTATTTGAAGGATAACTGAAAACTCTGATATTTAGGTGAAGAGACTACAAGCTGATAAATGGTCCTGTCTTAATGGGTTTTGGAGGTTAGCCCCAGGGACTTCCTACTTTTCCTTTTCTGTATCCTTCTTCCTCTCCTATGTAGGAGTGCATAGGCTTGAGAAAAATGAGATATAGACATAGCACAGGAAGGTCCAAGAAGAAGGGGCAGATTATTGAATATGCCCTTATACCTTTGTATATTGATACAAAATTAGTAGTTTATTTGGCTAAAGTGGTATTGACCATTGTTTATTGTGCAAAAATAAGATTGTATTGGATTACATCGGTATTGATCTTTGTATATTGATACAAAATTAAGATTATAGTTGGCCACAATGGTATTGACCCTTGTATATGGACGTAATATTAAGATTGCATTTGGCTACATAGGCATTGATCTTTGTATATTGATACATAATTAAGAGTATATTTAACCACAATTGAATAGATCTTTGTATATTGATACAAAATTAAAGGTAACGCTTCCTAATGGTATCATACCTAGAGATACTTAAAAATAATATGTGAAGCTCTGGCCTCTTGATACCAACCGTCTAAAACGGTCTAGGATAGTTAAGTAAAACAAACTCTTAGTCATGCAAACATGTCACTTTGTTAGCTACTATGACAGTCTATCACAGATATTCTCTAAACTACCCAGTAATCAAGTTGCTAAGAGACAAGCTACATTTGCTTATCTAAATACAAGAGATGGATAGGGCATCTTCAAAAACCCCAAGAGATCTGTAGAATATGGCATTTAAAGATGTTATCTTAAATTAAGATTTTCTTTTTTTTTTATATCGAGACATATCAGCGCCTGAGAGCACCCCCTATTCTACTCCAAGTAGAAGATAAGCATCGAAGAACCTCCACTGTAAGATGGTTGAATTAGTGGCAAGCCTATCTCTTGGCATGAAAAAACCCCTTGCACCAACTGCAGACAGACTGCTGTCCAAAAAGGACAAAACTTGGTAGCAGGGAAGTCGACAGCCTAACTCTGCCAAGACAGGGTAGGTAAGTCCTTCATAATCCCTGCTCTACAACAAATGTCTGTCAGAGAAACAGGACCCAAAGGCTGAAGACTGATGCAGGAATGTATGGAGAGAAAATGGGAACTGTCCAGGCAGTCATTGGTATGTCCTTTCTTAGTTTTGGAAGCTGCAGGCCCTGCACTTCCTATATAAGCAGATATATTTATCCCTCTCAGGTCTCTGAGGTGGTTGAAGAATAGACAGCTAGAGTCTCATAGTTAAATTTTGAGTTGTTTAGGAATCAAGAGGGTGTTATAGATCTAAGAAGATACTCTTAAAAGTGTGTTGCAAGTTAGTATGAATGTTGAGTCAGATATAGACCTTTAAACTCATGGAGATGGTTAGATAGTAGAATGTTAAAGTCAGGGGCCAAATATGTATAAACTGGACATTGGGAAGGTATACTGGGCCATTTAACTCTCATAAAAGTGGCATACTTATATCTGTTGTTTTGTATAATACTTACTGTTATAAGAGAAGGAACTATCTGTTGGACCAAAAGGGGAAACTTCTGGGGGGAAGAGGGTGGAAGGGCGGGATAGGAAGGGGGAATAGGGAGGGGTTTGTGACTGAGATGTAACTTGAAGAAAAAAAAAGTATTTAAAAAAAATATATGAATACATTCAAATCTCAATACCTGCCCTTATAAACTTCTGGGAAGACCTCTCTCCCTGCCTTAATAAGAAAGGGTGAAAGCTCCTTAGTTCTTGGCAACGATCTACAGAGCACAAAAAATGAAATGTGGATAGGCACACCCAGTCATTTTGCATTGAGTTTCAAGAGATAGAGGTTTTGCTGTAGCAGCCTGCTGATAATGACCCTTGAGATGTCTGCTCTAGTCTGTTCTCACTGTTTCTAGCCTGTTTAATAGATTCAATGCAAAATTAATAACCAATCTAGAGAAACTTTGTGTAGAAATTCACATATTATACAGTAAAACTACAGTAACAAGACAGAGTGGAATTAGCTAACAATATAAATAAATCAAGGAAACAGAATGGAGACTCTAGAAATAGAAGCAAATACATATGGCCCACTGACTTTCAACAGAGGTGCCAGGAAGATTAAATATGGAAGCAGTGGCCTTTACAAATGATGCTGTAAATTTGAATATCCATATGGAAAATAAAAATGAACTTCCACCCTATGTCACTCCTACATATATGTATTTTTTACTCATTATGTACAAAAATGAACATTAAGTGTATTAGAAATCCAAATATAAAGCTAAAACTATGCAATCTGACTGAACTTCAGTTAGAAAAAGATATTTTACTCATGTATTTATTTACTTTACATCCCAACCACAGTTTCCCCTCCCTCCTCTTCTCCCAGTCCTTCCTCCCCACCACTCCATTCCATCCACTCCTCCTCCCTTCCTCTTCAGAAAAGGGGAAGCCTCCCATGGATATCAACCAGCCTGGGCATATCAAGTTGCAGTAAGACTAGGTGCATCTTCTCCTATTGAGGCTAGACAAGGTAGCCCAGTAGGAGGAACAGGTCCCAAGGGTAGGCAACAGAGTCAGAGACAGCCCCTGTCCTGCTGTTAGGAGTCCCACATGAAGACAGAGCTGCACCACTGTTACATATGTGCAGAAGGCCTAGGTCAGACCCATGCAGGCTCCCTAGTTGATGGTTCAGTCTTTTCAAGCCCCTATGGGCCCAGGTTGATTGGTTTTGTATGTTTTCTTGTGGTGTTCTTGACCCCCCTGGCTCCTACAATCCTTCCCTCCCCTCTTCCACAAGATTGCCCAAGCTCCACCTAATGTTCGGCTGTGATCTCTGCATGTTTCCATCAGTTGCCAGGTGAAACCTTTCTAATAACAGTTATGTTAAGATCCTGTCTGCAAGTATAGCACAATATCATTAACAGGGCGAGAGGTGGACATGAGTTGCAAACTGGGCCAGTCACTGGTTGGGCATTTCCTCAATTTCTGCTCTATCTTTACTCCTGTACTTCTTGTAGGCAGGACAAACTGTAGGTCGAAGGTTTTGTGACTGGATTGGTATCCCAATCCTTCCATTGAAAGTCATGCTTCAGTCCACACATCCAAAGAAGCTAAGTAACAAGGAGGGCTCAAGGATGGACACTTGAATCTCACTGAGAAGGAAAGAGAATAGACATTATGAATGAACGGGGGAGGGGACTGGATGGAGAGGGACCAAGTGAAGAGAGGTCTAAGGGAGAAAGTACTGAGAGAGACAACTGGAACGGTGAGGGGGCATCTCTGGGAAGAGATAAAAACCTAAGACAATGGGGAAAATCCCAGGAACCCATGAGGACGACCCTAGCTGAGACTCCTAGCAGTGGGAGATATGGAGCCTGAACCAGCTATCTCCTGTAAGCAGGCTAGAAAAAGATTAATAGGATACAAAACACAATTTTTTCAAAGAAAAAGCTGATGATTTTATTTTTTTAAAAAAGCTAACAATTTATTTTCTTAAATCACAGCTGGGAAGAGGCAAAAGTAGGCCATCAATTCAAAAAAATGTTCAGACTAACTTGCCTCATAATTTTAAAAATATCTTCTTAGATCCAGAACA